>PYUH01000040.1:2505429-2573453 GCA_016808085.1 Suaeda aralocaspica | reverse complement strand
AGGCTCGTGTTCTCAGAGAGCAAGGGTCTTTGGTTGACTGGGTAATTTAAACTTTACGTCCAATTTATGATCTAATGCTTTTTGTTCGAAATATTTCCCTTCCCTTCAATATTTCGAATATACAAGTCCATCATGTGTGCTCACTATACTAATGGATTCTTGCAGGCTCGGACTACTGTATGATAGAGAGAATTTTAGGGACTTGATTGATCCGTTACTTAAATCTGTCAAAACTAATGAGCTAGATGTCATATGCGAAGTTATATTGGAATGTCTTAGACCAGAGCCCAAGCATAGACCTACAATGAAGAATCACAAACAAATTAAGGGAAGAGATTCTATTACACCGAGGTGCAGTACCTCGACTTTCTCCCCTTTGGTGGGCCGAACTGGGATCCTATCAGTGGAAGCACCGTGATTTTCTACCCTGTTAGTCCTCTTGTATGTTTTGAAATGTGCTCTACTGTTTGCATTGTAATCTTATACAAGAAAATGGAACACTACCCAAGCACAGAGCATCTGCGCCACTACCATTTTTCTCTAAATTCTTGTGATGATGATTCGTTTTTGTTGGCTTCCCCAACCTATATAGCTCCTCCCATACACACCCACCACGCACAACCAAATGCAATATGCTGCTAGAACTTAGAATGTCCGTGTTGGTTTGTGTTTTATTGTTTTTCTTGTCTGGTGTTTTAAACAGGATTTGTAGACGTGTGGGTGATGTTTGCTTGACAACTTGCCTTAGCAATTTATTTGCTTGGTCTTGTTTGTGGTTGCGACCATCTAGTCATGTAGGGTGGGTTTACGTGTTATTATGTTTTCATGGTCAAGATTCCTGATCATGTATCTTGGGTTTGGATGAAGCCTTATCAAACCAGCTAAAATGACTTGGTATTTTGGTTAAGCTTGGGTCAAACCCGCCATAAAAACATGTGTTGGTACGAAATCTAATATTTCGCGTGGGTTCAATCGTGTTGAAGTCCCATTTGTTTTGAGTAGCATATTTTGGAGGCTTTTTTAAATCCAACTGTAACCCTTTGTTTGGATGAAGGAAAGGAAGGGAAGAGAAAGAAGGAAATGAATTCCCTTGTTGTGTAAGAGTTGGGGGAAGAAAGTGGGGGATAGAGGAATTTATTTCCCATTACTCCTATAAGAACCATCATCCCTCCAAATTTGGAGAGATTTGTGGAAAATGAAGCCCATTTCCACTCCCTTTCTTTTCCCTCCTCCTTCTTTTCCTTTCTCTCCCTAGCATGCTATCCAAATGAGAGTACTGGAAAATTGTAATGAGTAGGATTTTTGTTCAACTTTTTTACTTTTTATGCTGCCTGAACCTATTTTGGCTAATTTATTTAACCTCCATTTGTGAGTGTCAATCTTAATTTGCTGATCTAATTGTTTTACTTATGCACTTTATTTCTACCAAAACCTATCTTATTTGTTTTCTCTCCTTGCTGATGCAAAGTAAGTCTGATGTATGGATAGGTTAGTATAGATGAATAATTTGCGCAGGTTCAAAGCTCTAGTGCCTAGTATCTTGTGTTTTTGTAGAGTTAAGGGTACTGGTGTTTTGAATAATGGGAAACATTTGCATATAAGTAGCGTTCTTGTGTTCAACTTTTTTTTGCTACTGTTAAAAAGCTTTCTTTTTACAAGTCTCTTTCATTTTCTATTCATACTTTCCTCTATTTCTCATACTGTTTTCTCCGATATGGTGTTGCTAGTTTTTTGGTACTCTCGCCTATCCTATCTTTCGATTACCAGGATGGACCCTGATAGCTGTTGCTAAGAATTTTTTCACATTGTATTTTTAAGCCCTCTTCCATCCTTTACAACTAGCTTTTTCATTTTCAATCTCCGCCTAACTTTTTTATTGTAGAGTTAAAACCTATTCATGAGCTTCAATCATAACTTTTGACTTTGGTTGGTTCTTTTCTTATGATCTTAGAGGCAGCATGACACAAAGGTAATGAGTTAGCGTCACATCCATCCCTACTTTTTAAGTGGAGTTTTAAGCTCTGTATGAAAGGTACCATGCCTCGTACTTTAAGTCCAATGGAATTTATGAGATAACGTGGAGTATAAAACTTTTTCGCATCTTCATCATTTAGGCTTTTGATATTCCCCTCCCTCTTAATTTTTTAACACATCAAACCAACTGTGTGTAACTTGCACAATCACTCTCACATGGTGAACGGCACTAAAAGCCAAGTATCTAGTAATAGTAATTCACCACATCCTGTAGTAGCTGATCATGAATGCATGATGGTTGTTTAACAGAGCAATGTGGCAGAAACAGATTGTTTTGGGTGTAAAAAGGAATGTGACGTGGCCATAAAGAGGTACAGGCCTGCCACGTGGATATCGCAAACGTGACTCTTGGCTTTGTTAATAGCCAATTTTTTAAAAAAACATTGTTACCCCATGACTCCGCCTTCCGTCATTCTCACAGAGTCCCCACCCTTTCCCAACTCATTCCCATTGTCTCTTTTCTTTCTTGCTATCAGCTGGGCGGAAGACAGATTGTAACGGCGAAGGGGAGGAGCATGATCTATAAGGATGTGTACTATTCCTGACTACATTTGTGTGTTCTTTTGTCCTGTCCTTGTTTGTCCCACCCTTACGCTCACAAGTAACACTATTACTCTATATATCTCCTAAGTCGGGTTAATCCTTTGCTAACAATAACAATTGAACTGGACTGCCATGTTTGTTAAATGTTTCCTTTGAACTTCTTTTAGTGTTAGTTTGGCACCCCAGAAAACTTCCACTTCTACCACCACTCGCATATGTGCTGCCAGTTCAGAAACACGATTGGTTCCAACATATGTAATGTGGATCTCGCTACGGATTGTACTCACCCTGGATGTTGGCTGTAACTGCAACCCTCTTGAACTTTGGACAAATTGCAATTTGCTCTTTAGTATTTGTCGTATATGTATGTGATAGGAGCATGGAATATACGCCTACATTTACATATTGGCTATTAAGATTATTGATGAATATATTAGGGAATACTATATGGTGACCCAGTGGGTTATTTTGTTTTTTTTTTTTTTTTTTTTTTTTTTGAAAACTTTAATTTGTAAGGAGTATGATGAACTAAAAGATATTATTTTGTTAATAGTGTCATTGTTAAGAAATTACACTTCATTTGGCTAATATAGGCCTTTTTGGATGTAGACGATGGGCTAGTCAATCCATCAAATTAATAATAAGAACTCAGGTGAATTATCACATAGTTGTGGGACTCTACAAATTCTACCATCGCTAACTCGCTAAGTATAACATAAGAGCAAAATTCACGAACCACTCCTTTACAACAATTTAGTTGCAATAATTTAATATTTTTTTTTATTACTTTATGATTTATGATAGATCGTTGTAAATAAATCGATTGCCGAGATAGTAATACTTAAAGGACACCATTTGATCGAATATTCAAAAATCGATCACTTATTAAAAGTAATTAGAGAGAGTGGTACACAAATTGCGGAATAGTAGTAGCAGAGTAGCTTCCGCCACTGGGAGTAGAGAACTACACATCTTAAGCCACATGCAAGTCCATGAAACTACACGACTCATGACTTGTTGCGCGTATGCCATGCACAACAGAATCTCCGCCCACCCCACTTGGCCCCCCCTCCTCAGCTCTTTCCAATTCTCCTCTTTAATTTCACCTATTTATACAACCTCTTCATCTTACTTTTTTACTTCTCCTCTAAACCAAACACCTTAATTCTATTCTTTAATTTTCTAAACCAAAAAAAATAAAAATAAATAAATAAATAAACATGAGTTTGATAAGTTTGCCTTTGAAAACTAGTAGTAACTCCTCTAACTCATTAGTTGAGGAGAAATTCTGCACTTACTATGAAACATGGCTTAAACAACTTGAACTCCACCTTCAGCAACTTGTGTTGGGCCGTCAGAACAACTACGATACCATCGTAGCTACCCTGACGGCCCACCACAAGGCCTACTATTCGGCCAAGTGGGCTGCGGCCCATGAGGATATCTTGGCCTTTTTTTCACCCAGGTGGTCTAGTCCGCTTGAGTCGGCCTACACCTGGGTGACAGGGTGGAAGCCGTCCACAGCCTTTCGGCTAGTGGACTTGCTCCGTCGCACCCGAGCTCCGCTCACGAGCCTGGCTCAGCTTACTGAGGAACAGGCTCAGAAGATAGCGGAGCTCGGGGTGAAGATGAAGTTAGAGGAACAAAGAGTTGACAGGGAGTACGAGAGGCAGCAGGTTGCCATGGGGGACTTGAAGATGGTGGAAATGGCTCGACTAGCGAGCCGTATGGATGTTAACGAGCCGAGTCGAGTAGACGAGCTTATGGAGCCAGCGGTGAAGGACTTGTTGAAGGGTTTAGAAAAGGTAATGAAGATGGCTGATTTTGTGAGGCTTAAGACTTTAAAAGGT
This sequence comes from Suaeda aralocaspica, assembly GCA_016808085.1. Lineage (NCBI taxonomy): Eukaryota > Viridiplantae > Streptophyta > Magnoliopsida > Caryophyllales > Amaranthaceae > Suaeda > Suaeda aralocaspica. Next base: position 2,569,026 of record PYUH01000040.1, on the reverse strand, counting down.
GTTTTGGATGTGCTTAGTCCAAGACAAGGGGTGGATTTTTTAGCTGTTTTTGCTATGCTTCAAATTCAAATCAGGAAATGGGGCATTCAAAGAGCTTCTACTGATCAAAATATTACTACTAATATAGTTAGTAACCTCAATTTAGCTAGCTAATTAATATTTAATTAGCTTAAATTATCAGATTTGGTTAGTTTAAATCTTGATTTCCTAAAGATCATTAAGTACTAATTATTGTTAATTACATCTAGTATTGGAGGAGAATTGTATGGCAATAAAAACAAAAAAAAAGAAGCTAAGGTTCTCTTCGAAGTGCATGTAATGTTAGAGTATTTGTACTTTTTTTTTTTTGTAGTCTTTTGTAATTTTCTGATTTCTAGCTAAATGAAGTTAGAGTCAACATGTATGTTTAGTGAAACTAAACACAAGAATGACTTTTTTAAAGGCACTGAATTATTGATGTATGATGTTTGCCATCTTTTTCAGTAATTTGAATATGCAATTTCATTTTTCCAAATTATATTTAGTATCATGTAATTATGCTACCAAGTACTAACTTTGTTAGAATATTCCTACTCAGTTAGCTGAATATATATATATTACTATTTCTTTTATTTTAAATTGTTTGGTTTGGAAATGATGGAAAATGTTTCCAATTTTAAAAGGTCTTCGACTGAATTATCATGTGTCGCTCTTGAGTTTTAATTAAACCTCTAAAGTCTAAACAACAACAACAAAAACAAAGGGGAAAAAAACTTCATTCCTACATATTACACTGTCTTGTATGAAACAATAATGAAAAACATGTTCTAAAAACAAATCAATTTTCATTTGAAAATTGATATTGTTGTCAATTCATACACACGGAGTTTAAGTAAGTACTTCTTCAGTTTCTTTTGTATCGAACAAAACTCCATCTATCACACATTCACACCAGGTCACCAGCTACATGTGTACGATGTAAAACGTGGTTTTGTTAAAACATGGTACGTGTAACTAACAACGAATTACAAGACCGACCCCCTTGTGACACTTAACGTAATTTCAACATGTACTTCACTACCTTCTTTTTTTGAATTTTTATACAATAGGTTTTATGTTAAATACAGGTTTGAGCCGCACCTGTCAGTAAGAGAGAGTCCATCTTATAAAGCATTGGAGGTTCCACCTTAAAACCATATGGCAATAAGAGGAGTAGCTCCTCAACCTTATAAATTGATAACCTCATCTCTCTCAATTCATCGATGTGGGACACTCACATGTGGGCTTCAACACTCCCCTCACATGTGAGGTCCCTTTTTTAGTTCGGACAACATGTGATTTTTCTTCGGTCAAAGTGGATCTATCAACACTCTCCCTCACACGTGTCATTTTTAGTTAAGTTCGCCCAGAGTACTAGCCATTAGAGGCCCAAAGTCGTGGGCCTGGCTCTGATACCATGTTAAAGGACCATATCAACCAAAAGCTTAAGCTGATGGTTGAGGCCCAGGAATTGGTTACTCTATCATTTTATCCATACTCTATTAACAGGTCCATGCCCTACAATAGGTTTTATACGCACTCTATCAAATATCTTATATTTTGCATCTTTTGGACCCTCCCATATAAGATGGATAATGGGCATGATTGTCCGCTCTGATACCATAATAAACTTCATAAAACTTACAAGACGACAATGGTGATTGTTATAATGGTGTAGAAGAGCATAGAGTAAAAGAAATAAATTAATAATAGTATTTTCAATTTGTTAGTTTCCCATGTAATTTTCATTATTAGTGTGTAGTACTTCCTCCGCTCCAATATATTATTACCACATAGTCACACATATATCAACTTAATAATGGGTTTGCATTAATAGTTATGTTATTTGAATTGCCATGGATACATGCATTAGCGCCCTAAGATTTTGTGTTATCAGATATCATTGAACCATGTTATTTATTTTATTTTAAAGCCGTTTAAAACAAATACTCTTATAACTCTTTCTACAAGGTTTCGCACTATTCATTCATACTTTAATAAAGGTAACAAAAGCGGAGTTGGCTAGTTGCATTAAAGTCCTAAGTCATAGAATAATGTCAACATATAAGAGGTATGTAGATTTGAATACTCCGTACGTGTTACTGTGTTAGAGAAGATAACTCTTTTGCAATGGTAATCGTTGTGTACTTGTGTGATAGCTTCACAGTCGTCAGACAATGCGACACAAGACCGGCCGCTATACGCCCAGACAAATTTAATTCAATTAGTAATAAGGTCGCGATCCACATATATAAATTGATTATATAGTATTATAAAGGTGGCAAAGATATTGTCCATGCGTGCATCAAAAGGGATAGAACATACTCCATCATAAACAGAGCGAGCGGGCGCGCACACACACAAAAAAAAAAAAAAAAAGAAAGACCACTTAAATAAATGAATAAAACCTAGAAATTGAAATATCTAATTAATTATATTCTCTGATATATAGTTTGTAGTACTACGTAGTATTGCATTTATATGAATGAAACTGCAGAAAATACGTCGGCCTACTGCAAATATCTGATGTTTACTCTTACGTTAAGTATGTGTATACGCTTAGTCACACCTTCTATTATCTAAATGCTGGCATCGGATCACCTACTTCAGACATCCACTAAGCTTGGAGGTTTTTGTTGCACTAACACATCGACATTTTTTCATGTTACACTAGTCACTACCACAACACTCTTGAATCTTAGACCGTCAAATTATTGTTACGTCAGTCTGTAAAGTTTTTAAGGGTGCTACATAAGATTTATTTATAGAACGCTGTGTAATCTAAACTTTACGATTGAAGGGAAAGGAAGAGTAGTACGAGAATATATCCGTATACATTTAATCTAAAATTTTTACATTGTGTTTATGTGTGGTTTTGTATTGTTTAATTTTTACGATGAAAATTCTTTTTTATTTGTTTTTTTATCAAATGATAATTTGCATTTATATTGTTTATTGTATAATATGTGTTTTGTATCAGGAAAATAATTAAGTAACAAAACGTATGTAATTGAGAGAATTTTTTTCAGAGACCAAGTATTTAATTTCCAAAAAATTGATTGCACAAACGAAAGTCCTATAGGAGCAATTGAAAAAAATTATTATTATATTTTTGGAAAATAAACTTGATAATGTAAAAATAAAATATTTTCATCTGCTAAGCATCAAAAATTAAGATTAGTTTGAATAAAAGAAATAAAAACAATTAGAGGTAATGTGAATAATTATTTTTTTGCTTTAAAAGTGTTTTTTTTTTATTAGTTGTTGTTCAACATGAAACTACTGCATGTTGTTCACAAAGTATCTACGCCTATGTATCTTAATATACAAAGCCAACTCCTACGATGATTGCCAAATTTTGGATGGAATGTACCCTCATTTAACTTCTGATACGTATAACTTAATATTTTGGCAACCGAAAAATTCATCAATGTATTAATAAGTACCTAATGATTTTTTTTAAATAATAGGTACCTAAATTTGATTAAAAAAAAAAGGTAACTGCAGTGTATTAATTAGGTACTTAAATGAAAAAAAATCATTAAGTATTATTTATTTTATTACGTACTTATTATCAAAAAATTTCCAATAAATTGCTCATAACCCGTTTAAAACAATTATTTAATTTTTGTGCATGTTGATAATCATGCATGGCATATATTCAAATCATCTCAGTGGCTCTTTGGCCTTTTTTGTTAACTTGGATTTTAATTTGGAGATTGCATGTATAGTATGTTTATGAGACACATGATTCAAAAGAATTGGTTTAACATCCTTAATCGCTCTCATTGAAATCATAAACTACTACTTAATAATAATTTTGTCATGTCAAACACTCAAATGGGCAAAATCGAATAAAATGATGCATATTACGTAGTACTTAGGTAATAACGGTCTAAAATATAGCTAAAGATAGTATAAGACGACCTTGTATATGATGAATACGTGACAACAACATTATAAATACTCAAATTGTTTGAGCCTTTGAGGATGTGATAAAGATACGAATTGAGGGTAGGAATATAGGTAAAATAACCTCTTATCCCATCATAACTATATATAGTGGGCTGAGGATACGTAGTATAAGAGGAGGGGTAAAGAAATTACCCTTAATGAAATTTACAGGGAAAAGAAATAGGTAGTAATAATAACAAATTAAAAGAGTTACTGAGGATAATATGATAACTTTACCGTATCATTTATCCAAATTTTATTGTATATCAAACATGAGAAATAGACTTTTACATCCTTATCTCACCTATCAAGGGCTTGTTTACTTCAACTGAAAATAGCTGAACTGAACTAAACTTAATTGAACTGAACTAAGCTACAATCTGTTAGAAAAATAATAATACCTCTGTTTCTTATTAATTGCAACATTTGGGTATTATTTTTGAGATATAAGTAGTTTAAGTGTTGGAATCAATAAGAAACGAAAAATAGTATATAAAGCTAATATACTACGTAGTACAGGAGTAAATAATCTAACATCCTCATTCCTCAATTCAATTGTCCGGCTAATTAATTTTGTGGTAGTTGACACTTGGAGTATATATGAACAAGTAATTGGTAGAAATTAAGGATATTCCCTAAAGTTCATAGATTGTTCAAGGGTAGAGAGAAACACAAGAGGTGAAAATAATGAGAAAATCCTAAGCCTCAAATGAATAACAATTTACCATTTATAGAGCATTATCTTAATCCTAATAATAAATAAAACTAACACAAAAATGTCTTATTATTGCCTATTTTCCTACTATACACTTATGTCATCCACTAAATTTTAGAGATGTTTTGCAATTAAGAAAATACCAAACATTACGCTTCTCTTTGCTTTTGAATAGAATTGGTCTTAATTTCTTGTATTACTAGTGGCATGATCTAATTTTCTCTTTTATTTGTCCTTCCTTTGCATTCTTAGAGCATTAATCTCCTTTCTTCTTCAACCAACCATGAATGCAAAGGAAGAGTGCCACCCCAAAAAATTTGCCAACGTTATTATTAAACAAATCTCACCTTGCTAATACTCAAATACCCAAAATTCCACGTTTAAAGGATTTGATTTGTTCCTATCTATCTGATTTCCAAGATATGGAAAAGAAAGGAACAATTTTGTTTCGAAAATACGAAATTGGTCGATTGCTAGGGCAAGGGACATTTGCGAAGGTGTACTACGCTAGGCACATTGTTTCGGGCAAAAGTGTAGCCATCAAAATATTGTACAAGGAAAAATTGTTAAGGGTAGGGATGATCAACCAAATTAAACGGGAAATTTCGGTGATGAGGCTCGTTAAGCACCCTAATATAGTCCAACTTTATGAAGTTATGGCTAGCAAAACAAAAATCTACTTTGCTATGGAATATGTGAAAGGTGGTGAACTTTTCAATAGGGTGTCAAAAGGAAAATTGAAGGAAGATCAAGCTAGGAATTACTTCCAACAACTCATAAGTGCCATTGATTATTGTCATAGTCGAGGGGTGTATCACCGCGATTTGAAGCCTGAAAATCTTCTTTTAGATGAGCATGGTATGCTAAAGATAACGGACTTTGGACTAAGTGCTTTAGGGGACTCAAGGAGGCAAGACGGTCTCTTACATACGACGTGTGGCACACCGGCCTATGTAGCACCGGAAGTTATAAATAAGAAAGGCTATGATGGAGCAAAGGCTGATATATGGTCATGTGGTGTTGTGTTGTACGTACTATTAGCCGGATATTTACCATTTAAGGACACAAATATTATGGATTTATATAATAAGATTTGTAACGGGGACTTCAAGTTTCCAAGTTGGTTCCCCTCGGATGTCCGAAAACTTCTATGCCAAATCCTTGATGCAAGCCCATGCACAAGGATCACGGTGGCTAAGTTAATGGAGAATTCATGGTTTCGAAAAGGATTCAAACAAATTGATGCACCTAATGAAGAGATTGATGAATCCCTTCCTACTACTCCTAGGGATGTGCGGAATGTGTTTAATGATTTCGATTTTGAAGGCAATAGTACTTGTCACAAAAACGACGAAGAAGGAAAAAGTATTAGTAAACCTAATAATAATGATAGCAATAACAAAATAGCCGCAATGAAGCCTACAAGTTTAAATGCATTTGATATAATCTCTCTTTCACCCGGATTTGATCTTTCAGGGCTTTTTGAGAAAGCAGACAACCTTAGGCCAAAGCCGGAGGCTTGGTTTACAACATCCGAGCCTCCATCAACAATAATTTCAAGATTCGAAGAGATTGCTAAGACAAATAAGAAGTTTAAGATGCATAAGAAGGATGGAATGATGAAGTTAGAGAGCAACAAAGAAGGGAGAAAGGGACTACTTAAGATTGAAGCAGAAATATTTGAAGTAGCTTCTATGTTACATGTAATAGAGATCAAGAAATCAAGTGGGGATACGTTGGAATACAATGATTTTTGTAACCATGATTTGAGGCCTGGCTTAAAGGATATAGTTTGGACAACAACAATACCTTATTCAACAGATAATAATACTAATAATGCAACTACAACATGAGCATGTATTATGTATACATGCATTATTTTAGCCTTTTAGGGATTGTTCAGCTTTTAAAATGTTGTCGTTTATATGTTGTTGTTAAACTGTTTTGCATATGTTTTTATTTATTATTATTATTTTTTTTTTTAAAGAATGAAATCCTCTAATTTAATTTGTACCAAAAAATTGATTATTGTATAAACCAATCATAAAGAGCTTAATTATTAGACTTATCTATACTTTTTTACTAATAACTAAAAAATTAAAACAACAACAACTAAATGTACCTATATGCCAAATATCAAGTTGTTATGAAAGTTATTTTCCGACTAAATTCTTTTGTTTGTTCTTTATGCAAGCTGTTATTATTCATTACTAGATTAGTCTTGTGTGATGTACGGTTTTAACAAATAATATTCTTTATTCTTTACTCCTGTAGTCCTGTGCAATGCATCGATAGATAGATGCACGGTTTTAACAAGAGGTGAAGACCAGTTTCAACATACGCATTGTCGAGTAATTAGTGTGAATGAGAGCTCACGATTCTTATGGAACTTATTTATGAGTTGCTGTTTTAATTACGCTTAGGATTTGAAATTGAGACGTTCTAAATAAAGGCCTCATATGGTTCCACTTTGTATTAAGCTTTGAATTATTGGTTTTCTTTTGTGATTTAAGTTTGGTTTTCATTTGACATAATATTTAAAAATTGAGTTTGGATTTTCCGCTCCAAAATTTCAATAAGCCTTAACGTTTTAATAGGTGGAGGTAATACGTCAACAGCTCTCCTAATTTTATTTAAATTAGCAGGTTTGAAAAATGGGAGAATTATTGGGGCGCTAAAATCGTTTTATTGCCCCTTTTTTTTAGCAAGTGTTATGGACCACCACAAGACTCTCCAGGATTGGTTTCGGCCCCTAAAGACAAACAGACTCTTTCGAGAACCGTTGAAAATCGTTATCATCACTATGAAGGCTTTTTTTTTACCTCAAATTTCTTGTTCTAGGGTTATATTTTGACCATACGGGCACCCCAATAAATTTCGGTCAATTTTCAAGAATTCGTAACCTCAAAAAACAATGGTTAATAGCTTTTAATTGAGGCCTCCAGAGGGGTTGCACCAAGAATTGTCTTTGATTCGCCCCGTTTTATTTACCAAGTGATATGGAGCATCGCAGGACTCTCCATAATAGGTTTTGGCCCCGTAAGATCTGTTATGATCCCTCTTATGGTCTCTTTAGGAGTAGGAAAAAACAAGACTACCCTGTTTCGACCCACAGGACTCTCCATAATAGGTTTTTATTACATGCTATAGGCCACCACATGACTACCCACGATCGGTTTCGACCCCCAAACACTTGTTCTTATCCCTCTTATGGCCTATTCCATAAAAGGGGAAAATAGGCTCTTCCGAGAACTGTCTAAAACCTTATTATCATCTCTTTTAATGTATTTTCACCCCAAATCTCTTGATCTGGGGTCATATCTTGACCATACGGGCACCCTAGAGAATTTATGGCAATTTTTTTCCGGAACCCTGGAAACCAAAAAAACAGTGGATAATAGCATTTGATTAAAGCCTCCAGAAGGGCTGCACCGGCCGGGCACCTTCATTTTTCGCCCATTTTTTTTATTCCGTCCTATGGTTCACCACAGGACTACTCACGATTGATTTCGCCCCTAAGCACCTGTTCTTAACCCTCTTATGGCTTCTTCCGGAGAAGAGAAAAATAGGCTCTTCCGAGAACAATCTAAAACCTTATTAACATCTTTCTTAAGGCCTTTTCACCCCAAAATCTCTTAGTTTGGGCTCATATTTTGACCATACATGTACCTCAAAAAATTTATGGCAATTTTGTTTTTCATAACCCCGGATCTAGGTTTGCAAATGAGTTAACACGTTCTCGAACAAATCCTGAACAAGCTCAGTTAAAGCTTGTTCACATAGGTTGTGAACAAACTCGAGCATCATTTTGGATCTCGTTATACAAAAGTATGTTATCTACAAAATACCTGAGAAAGTTCATGTTCGTTGATGTAACCTCAATCAGCTCCACCAATGGATACTCGTACCGGTTTGTCTTATTTGTCGAATCCAACAGTAAAACATGAGGGTATGTCCACAAGAGGTTAACAGAATCTCGAGCATAATTATTTATTTAATTACAATAATTATAAAATTAAAGTAATCCAGGTAATTTATTTACAAAACTTAAAAAATTAAACTAATCATACAAACTAAACAATCATGCTATTTTAATTATACTAATTGCTATAAAAAAAAAACAAAATTTCATGCTAACTTAAACTAATCGAAACAAAATTACTTACTAAATTAAATTATTGTAATAAAGCTAAACAATCATGCTAATTTAACTAATCGAGTTAAGTAACGTAATTAAGCAAAAAAAAAATGAAATTTGCGTCTAAAAAATGCGTAGGTGCAGTGACGCCTGGGCCAGATTCAAACGCATGTCTCATTCACCTTGCGCATTTTACAAACGCATGTCTCATCTTTCTTTTTTAAATATTGACATGTGCGCCTTATTTAGGCGCAGGTTGGTTGACACATGCGCTTAAATCAGATGCAGGTGTCAGCCAACTTTCGCTTAAATCAGATGCACATTTTATCTACCATCGCCAATTAAAAATTTACCGGTTGTTCTAGCCTCGACATCTTTGTTTGAGCTGCTCTGGTGGTGGCCGACGACCTCGTGAAAGCCGGTGAGGAGTAAGTGTGGTGGTGGAGCCGGTGAGGAGGTAGTGTGGAGGTGGAGGATATTTTTAGTGAGAGAAAGTGGAGAAAATTGGTTTGAAGAGGAAAAGGCAAATGTGAAAATTTTGGTGAAAATACGGGCGATAACAAAGATTTTATAGGCGATGTTTAGTGTTTCAGTAGAGTAGGCTTGGAAAGAAATACTTGTGTGCCTATGTGGCATGATGTAAGATTATGAATATTACCTAGCTGGCTAGCTATCAAGGTATGTCCTCAACCATTAATAACACATTGCAAATTTAGACAATACTTGGTACCTAAACAACAAAAGACATGGTCACCTACTAACCTACAACTTGGCCAATCATAGATTCATAATTAGGAGTTTTGGACAACGCTCGCCACATCCGCAACCAGAGTTTTGTAAGGGGTATGCGGTACTTTGAGGTTTGAAAAACAACCCACTTGTTTTAATGAGGTGAGGTGAAATGTAAAAGTTGAATGGGGTTTAAATTAGTAATTAGTTTGTATAATTACGGTGGTATTTTGATTGGGTATTGAGTAAATGTAGTAAAATGTTTATTGAGTAATGAACCCCGTATAAAGCCTTTAAAATTTTGAACTATTGTTGATGAAAAGTTTGCTGATTAATGCGTTTGTGTATAAATAATATGGCATATGGACAAACCCTAAGAAATTGAATGCCCTTAAAACCCATTATTTGAGTAAATGAGTTGGAGTGCTCATGATCTTTCATTTGATTGAAAATTATATAGTCTCTTCGGTGTAAGTCTATTAATTGTAGAATATTGTGATTCATTACATTGTGACATGTTTCTATAATTCTATAAATGTCAAAGGTGATATATAGCATATCCCACCAATCATGTTATGAAGCGCTACAACTTTTAAAAAGGCTAGTCAAACAAATTGTAGATTTTTTAAAATTAGGCATATAGTAGTAATTGCAAACTGAGAGAGTTAATTGATGTTGGTGTGAAGGCCAGTGAGCATACAAATTCAAATGGTTTGGCCAAATTTGTCATATGAAGAATGAAGTTTCCCGTTTACATCAATCCACTGCATTATAAAAAGTTTTTTCTTCAAATGTGTTTTACAGCTTACAAGAAGTATCACGTTGACCAGATTACCTAATACGACTTATTGGTGTAAAAAAGTTTTTGGCCCGTGTAAACAAGTCAATTGACACCCAATAGCTTTGGGAATTGATTAAATTCAAGTGAAACCTTACAAAATATACAAGTAACAATAGATTTAAGCACATAAATAATGGGAGAAAAATTGAAATGAACATGTCTTATTCTTAAAATATAAATACATAAATATTTTCCAAAAAAATTCTAATCACATAAACAAAAGTGTGATTAGATTATAATTTATAAAAACGGGTGTACCTACTATTACATCACGGACCCCATGGGAATCAATTACGGTATATAAATGGCCACATTATCATATGAAATGGCATCACTATGACATTTGATGATTGATTATTGTCCACATAAAGTATTTTTTTTATATTATTTTTCAGATCCTTTCACTAATATTATTTGTCATTTTTCACTTCGTCCGCAAACTTTGTTGACTCATTTTTCAGTAACGACGACGTTTTAACGTCACCCCAATTTTAGCCAAAGCTTTAGTACAAAATTTTCTTTGTTGTTATATGACTTTTTCTTTTTCTTTTTAATGACTAGTACACTTAGAAAGTGGGATTTAAACTTAATTTAATCAAGAAGAATCGAGTAACGTCATACTAATATTATTCTTTTGTACTACTTGGATTCTCTAAATCTATTGTTTAGAGTTTGAATAATATTAACCAAAATTTTGGAAGCTTTTCCCTTACCTCATTTTTTGTTGTTGTACTTGTACTAACTTATTTACCCGTTGTCAACTTATCATGTTAAATTGTGTTGACGTTAAGTGATATGAGTCAATACCATATATAACTAACTTATCCTTGACTTTTTTTTTCACCAAATGAGGTAATCAATATGTGATTTTTAAAGGTATTTTCTATTTCTATTATGAGATAGGGCATGCAAAAAATGCACTAACACATAAAAGTAACTATAACATCACCTTAAAAAACCTATAATAATAATAAAAGTTGGTTCAAGTGGTAACAAATTTAATGCTTCTTAAAGGAGGTCTCATGGGTTTAAGGTTCACTGAATGCAAAAAAAAAACTCTTGTTGTAAGACTCACCCACCATTAGTCAATTATGCAATCCGTGTTGGATCAGGATGTAGTTAGAGCTAAGCTCCAATTAAACTGCTGGACATGCGTAAAAAGAACTCTACAATAATATGAAATTATGAATTCTTGTGTTATTAAATAAGCCCTTGTGTTGTGCACAATACAATTAATGTACTCCGTAAAAACATTTATAAATAGTTAAATGCTCCAACAAAGCATACTTGTTTTAATTTTTTATTTAGAAATTTTATTTTGTTAACTCATAAATAATTTATAGCTATACACAACTGGAATAATGTTTGATAAACCTTTTTTTATTCCATTCAATCAAACACTAGTGATGTACAGAATTAGTTCTAGACAACACGAAACTGCATTTTATACCGCAATAAAAACTGAGACACCTTAACCGAATTCATACTAAAAACAAAAAATAGTGAAAAAGAGAGGCACAATAATTTTGTAGGTGAATGAGAAGCTCGTCGGCAACCAGATGGACCAAAATGCATGATCGTCGATAGGCTAAACAAGATTAATGTTTGATTAAGCGAACTTTGGTATTTTGAGAGTAGAAACGGCTATTGGGGTGGGTTGGACACAACCCACCCTGACTCGCATGGCTAATGAGTCAACTGGATTAGGCCCAAGTCCAATCTGGTAACAGCTTGACATAGCTCGGATGATAAGTAAGTGTGTCGTTGATCCTTTTTTTTAGCCTAACCCACTTTGACCCATAATGCGATCCACCCGACGCATCAATCCACCCGACTTGCCTATCCAGCCCACCCGACACATGCAACTTGAAACAACTTGCCTATCATGTGTTGACCTACCACAACCTACGACACACCTAATTATGACTCGGCCCACCCAACCCGCAAGGTAGCCATCTCTATTTGAGAGCTTTTATTGTGTCATTCAAGTCTTTTTATGAGCTGTGTTTACGTATGAAGATTGAAGAGTAGAGCTTATTTGTTCTTTAATTTTATGAATTTGTTGGAATATTTTAAAATGTAATGAAGACCTTATCTTCATTGCCTTTGGTTTTTATTTAGTCTAGGCATACAAAAATCTTTTATCCATAAATGTTACTCCTTCCGATCATCCCTTCCAGTCTGACTGTCGAATGGAGCGTAACGAATAAAATGAAATTTAGAGTGCCTATGAATTGAATTAGCTCAAATTTTTGTAAAAGAGCTTTGACAAGAAACTGAGTATCAGGCGCTTATGTCTCAAACTTAAGACCTTGGCACTTAAAATTACAATTCCAAATACTGTAATTTACTTCCATCATAAGCATTAATTTGCTAGAAAATGAAACTGCATCTCATAGCTGCAATAATGCATATAATGATCAAAAACTTTGTTTTGGTTAACCACATTGCTTATATTTAAGATATTTACATACTACATCATCAATTCCCACAAAAGTTAACTACTACTACTACTAAAATATAGATTAATATCAAATTAAGTAATGATTACATTAATTTGTGTCTGGTCACCAAATCATTATGTTAATTACAAATTCAAAGTACAAAGAAAAAACCAACTTTTACTCCAAAACTCTTTCATCATTGATTTAATTTCCAGTTTACACCCCACAATCTGTCAATATCTACCACCTAAACTCTTACAAAATAATCATCAACAACAACAAAAACAAAAAAAAAAAAATATATATATATATATATAACCCTCTAATTAATTAAACAATATCATCCCATATATGGAATAATTAAATTTAAAAACAAACCCTTTCCCATTAATTAACTATACTAAGAGTACATCATAACATAAAAAATTTTATAGTCAATACGTAGGTAATAAATTTACTCCGAATCAGATGGCAAATGCAATGGGCTAGACGGGCCTGCCGAACCATTCCCATCAACATTACTAACCGTAAGATTCTGAAGACCAGGCTTTAATTCCCTATTACAAAACTCCTCATATTCACCTTTATCACCACCTTGTTTCTTCACCTCCACCATACACAGCGACGGCGTAAGCTCAAAAATCTCCGCTTGAACCGCCAACGGCCCTTTCGAACCTTCCTTAGACCCTTCCAAACTCACCCTACAATCCTTCTTCCTAACCGTGAAGCTCACCACCTGCGCAATCTCCTCCAACTTCGATATAATATTCGATACTGGAGCGCCCGATACAAATCTCGAGCCTTCTCCATCATCGTCAAACAACCCGGATAAATCAAACCCGCGAGAGAATGATATTATATCAAACGCGTTCAAACTCGCGGGCCGCGGAAGTCCGGGCCTCCGCTGTTCAAATCCTGACTCAGACTCTGACTCCGACATCGAATCAACTTCCTCGAAATTCCCCCCATCCGTATCGCTTCCATTATTACTATTCCCATCCATCTTCCAAAGCTGGCTGATTTTGATCGGTTTAAAACCTTTTTTAAACCAACGATATTCCATTACTTGAGGAATTGTAATCCTTGTTTCGGGATTTGTGTCCAGCATCCTCCGTAGCAGCTTCACCAACTCAGGCGAAAACCAACGTGGACATCGAAACTCACCTTTGTAAATCTTCTTATACATAGACATTATATTCGGATCATGGAACGGTAAATAACCGGCCATCAAAACAAATAAAATTACACCACATGACCAAATATCAACTTTAGCGGCATCATATCCTTTCCTACCGAGCACCTCAGGTGCAACGTAGGCTGGGGTGCCACAAAAGGTATGGAACAATCCATCCTGCTGTATCTGATCCGATACAGCACTTAACCCAAAATCTGACACCTTCAAATCGCCATTTTCATCAAGTAGTAGATTCTCCGGTTTAAGATCACGGTGATACACCCCTCTAGCGTGACAAAATCCAACAGCTGATATAAGCTGTTGGAAATACTTACGAGCAACGTCTTCTTTTAAACGGCCTTTCGATACCTTATTAAATAATTCGCCACCCTTAACAAACTCCATTACGAAGAAGATCTTCGTTTTGGTTGCCATAACTTCGTATAGCTTTACGATGTGAGGGTGCGGCACGCGCCGCAGGATACAGATCTCGCGCTTAATATGAGCCATTAAACCGCCTTTTACAATCTTTTCCTTGTCTAACACCTTGATCGCCACGCTCTCTTCAGTTTTGACGGTCTTCGCGTGATACACCTTCGCGAAAGTGCCGTGGCCTAATAGTTTTCCAACCTCGTACCGACCCAGAAGAAGGGTTGGAGTCGTCTCCTTCTCCTTCTTCTTCGTCGGAGCGGCCATCTCACTGGCTGTATTAAACAATATCAATTATACTAATAGAGTAATTTATAAACCAACAAAATATTGTTATTATTTTATTAGTTAGTTTTCTGGGAAATTTGGGTTTTTTTTTCTTGTTAATAAATGACGATGAAGTAGTAATGAGGAAAGAGAGTGAGATTATATAGGAGGACAAATTGGTACGGTGAATCAGGAGGAGAGAGGGTGTGTATTAACGGCGTTAATGTTGAGTGTTGACGGAAGAAAGTAATTAAGTCGGTAAAACAATAGATTAATAGCTGGTGCCTTGATGACAATCTAAACTATTGTTGAGTTGTGTTGTACTTTTGTAACTGACGACTCGGGTGTTCTGCTTTCTGCTAGATTTTTTTTTTTGCTGTGTCCCAAGATCGGGTCATCTGGAATTTTTTTTTATTTTTTTGTTTTTTTATTTTTTTGTTTTTTCTATGCTCGGGAGTAACCAGATAGGTGATGTGAATCGATTTCAAAATCACTTGAAATTAAGAAGAGTTTTTACCACTTGAGTTATTCGTCACTCTCATGTGATTCTCTTGTTAATTGCATTAACAACATGTTTACTCCACCTTAAAATCAGTTCAATTAAGTTTAGCACTGTCCAATTCAGTACTGTTCAGTTCAGTTCTTTTTTAATTTTGCTACTCATTAATCCTTCATAAAAAACTTTCAGTTCATTTCAGTTGAAGTAAACAGGCCCTAAGTTATTCTTATAAGTTTTTGTATTGATTTGAAGAAAAAATTGATTCTAATAATCTCAACTTTCACACATTTGAAAATAACAGCCCCACATTTTGATTATCTCACAATAATCCCACTTTACTTGTGTTTTTCTTTTATTAGTCTTTTTTACCGGTGACTCGAACTTCAGGTTACCTTTTTTTTCATTTATTTTGTTTTACTTAATTAATAAAGTTAATTAAAATTAAAGAAAATTAAGTTAAAATTTTTTTAACTATTAAATCACAATTAAATTAAATAACATTTTACCACCCACAAAAGCCACAACCCAGGCCAGGCCAACAACACCACCAGAACCATAATCACTCAAACCCCACCTAGAAAACCAACCACCCCTAACCAACCTACTAACTTCCAACACCGCCCAAAATGCCTCCACCGTTATCACCCTCCATTGACGATAACAATTATTAAATGCCCCTAGCCTTATCAACCTCGGAATCATCATCCTCATTATCCATTGCATCATCATCATTGCCTCATTAGAGGATAATTCAAGTTTCTGATGAGTTAGAAATCAATTAAGGCTTTAATTAGTTTGTTGTTTTCTTTTGTTAATTACAGTTTTGTGTTTATACAAAGGATTTATATTTGTTAATCTGATTTTTTGTGTTATTAGCTGTTAATTTGAGGCGGGTTCATGACGGAGGACACCGAGGGGGATAGGGGGTGTCAGGAGCAGATAATTAAAGACTAAGAGATGGTGGTGTCGTGGTAGGGAGTTGGGTTGTTTTTTTATTTTTGTTTTAATAGTTTTTCTTTTGTTGTGTAATAGTTTTTTCTTTTGTTTTGTATTTTAAATTACACACTCCACCTGTCATATGTGTAAATTACTTACTAATTAAATTGTTAATCGGTAAGGATCATTAATAGAAAACAAGGTATAAAAGTGGGACAGTTATTTTCAAATGTGTGAAAGGTGAGATTATTGAAATCAATTTTTCCTTGATTGAAAACAATTACTCCGATGAGAAAAAAAAAACTTTTATCACTTGGGTACTTTGTACTAATATTTTAGTTTCATGGTCTATTCAATTTTGATTTTAATTGGCTAGAATAAATAAATAGGTTGCATTAATGGAGCACTATATAAAGGTATTGACATAAGAATTTTCGAATGAAGATAATTTTTAGAAAAACTTGTCAGAAAACCCCTCATTGTATCCGATTTTTGAAAATAAACAACTACAACTTTGCAAAATATTTTAAATCAGCACCAGATAATGGATTCCTTCTAAACTAAACCGTTAACTTTCTTCATTTACTCTACTATTAAGGTGAAAATACTTTTACGCCCTCAATTTTAAACATTTACCACCTAACTTCTTTACTACCGCCCCTATAACCACCACCACTACAATCTATCCTTACCACGAAACTCTTGCCACCACCCAACAAAGCCATGCCCCAATTTCGAGCTAAAAAAACCAAGTAACAATAGGCTTTGAATTCTTAGCCATTTTAGTTGCAAAGGTGTTAATTTGGATGAATTTGTGTAAGCTCACAAACCCTTTTAATTCTTGAAATTTATGTGTTAGGTAAGTGGATTTTGTTGTTGTAGGTGGGTCGATGGTTTTTGTGGTTGTGGCTGGATACATGGTTCATGGGTTTTGCATGCGGTTGTGGATGGGTGGGTTTCATTGTCATGGATGGGCTTTCGTGGCAGTAACTTTCGTGGTAGTGGGTAGGTTGGTGGACTTTCGTGGCTAGGGATGTGTGTCTAGGTTTTAGGTGGGTTTTTGGTAGATTGGGTGGCTATTATGGTTGGTGTTAATGGTGGTTTCAAAATTAGAGAAATTAGGTTGGTGTGGGGTGTGCACAGGTCCAGGACCGGACCGGGACTTGTTGGATCGGAAAATCGTAAAGTGAGTTTTCTATAGACCGGAGATTGAACCGGGAAAAATCAGGTCTAGACCTGATCTTTAGTTTGATAGTTTTTTTTTTTTTTTTTGAAAAACTTAGTTTGATAGTTTTTCTTTATAAAAATGCAATTAAAGACCTGTTGGACTTGTTACTAGACCAGTACGACCTATTCTTAGACCTGTTTAACCTATTTCTTGCAAACTTCCTTTCAAATATATGAATACTCCGATCCACCCAGTCCGAACCTGAAAATTCATACCGAAGAATGGATCGAACCGGAAACCTGAAAATTCATACCTTTCTCGGCCTTTTGGCTAAGATCAAGTATAGTATCTGAAATTAATATTTTTGCTGGACCGGATATCAGACCGGAATCTCAAGTTTGATCCGGTCCGGCCCAGATTTAGGTCCAGTCCGAGTCCAATTACGTTCTGGACCAAATTTTGCACTCCCCTAGTGGTGTTATTGTTAAAGGTGATGGTGGTTTTGTCATACGTAGGTGGTTAAATGTTTTGTTAGAGGGCATAAAGGTCATTTTATATGAGTTATCGATTTTTAAGATGAGAATTAATACCTGGTGCTATTTAAACTAAATTTTCGAGGTGTTTAGTATCGTATAAACATGAAAAGGTAGAATTAGTAAGAAAGAAAAGCTAACAAGCGTTCCGGGAGCGTTTGATAAGCATGCTAAAAGTGTAAATATTAATTTTAATTAAATATCAATTATATCAAGAACATGCATGATTTTAGCTTGAATTCCCTAATTAATACCATTTTGGGAGATCATTTAATGATTATCTAACGCCCTCGGGGCGCTTATTAGCAAGAACTTTATTAATATCCATTTTCCTAGAAATTGTGGAATTCTTTAATTATAATCATAATAAATCCAAACAAAACTCATTTGATGAAATTGTGGAATATGAAAATAGGTAATTAAATCGTCGTTTTAGGTTAATTAATTCGATGTAATTCAAAATGATTAATAATGAAATCTTACTTCGTATAGTATTAGAAATTTCACATCGTATTAAGATATTATTTGTCCAAATCTCAAGTACAATTGATCCTTGCTCGATCCAGCTTAGGATGTTGAAAATCCCTATATTGAGAAAACAAGTGGACAACTAAAAAAATAACTTTTGAATACAAATCAAGTGATGTAATCTTCATCAATTTTAATCATCAATACATTACCTAAACAAAGAAACAGTAATAGTACTAGCTAATTAAGGAATCATTTCGTGATTACATCATATAATTACGATGATTAAAATAGAGTTTGATTATATGAACATGGACTTATGATTATACGGTTTCGTACAGCAGTGGATGTCACAAATACATGCAAGCAAGAGTTGAAATGGTGATCCTGGTTTCCTGGAAAACATGTAACATTGAACATTTGAACGTGTTATTCTATACAACTTGTTTATATCAATAGTCAATCAATTGATTTTTCCCAGTTTTCGGCCTATTTACCGGTCGGTTGCCGGTTGACTCATAACCACGTATGAATATGATAATTTGAGTTATTAATTAATAAATCACCTTTGAGCTCAACTTGTATTGCAATGAATCAATGATAGATTAAACTTTGCATGCAAGAGTTCATGTATTTGGGTGCACATCATTTTTTAACGATTTTGTTGTTCCAAATTATGTTTTGTTCGGTAATTATAACTAGATTGTTGTCCGAAGTTGTCCCAGATATTACATATGTATATATTGTATGCAAAATAAAATAGCTTTTATTAGGAGAAAAAAAAATAATTCGATACAACTTTATTATATTTTTTTATGAGGCCTAAACATATTGAGATTTAAGAATATTTATTACCTCTCCATTCCTTTTTGTTTGTTTGAAATCTTGATACCATACCTAAGATGAAATAAAATCTTTTTAAATTACTTTTATGTATAATACATAATATAGTCATGTCATGTGTGCTATTGTTTGGTTCATTTTAATGAGTGTGTTATTAATATCTAATGTTATAATTTTACATATATACAACAAAAAATATTTGAGGTCAAATAAGTGCATCGATATAATATATATATGTAAGTCAAAATGTATCAAATAAATGTGAGAATTAGGTTGACATCTCACCAAACTCGTTTGAGCGGATTATCATCATCACTCCCACCTGAGTGAGTAATTCAAGTAAATTAGGTTGAAGTGCCCTAACAATACAACCCTTATCCTAACCAATTTCATAATCAATCAATCAATCGAAACCTTAATCCCATAAATAAGGTCGGCTATATGAACCAAAAACAATCATTCCAAATGAACATCTACATGAACTTTCCTCCTCCACCCTTTGCGATCAAGAACTTCGTTCTCTTGTAAATCTAAAAGTTTTATATCTTTTCTAACACCTTCAGACCAATCTCATTACCAACACAAAAATAAAAGAACCTTCTTTATCATCACATTCCTATATATAATACTCTATTGTCCTATAAAAAACAATTATTGGAAATCAATATGTACCAACGTCATTATCAACACAAAAATAAAAAGAACCAACCTTATTTGATTATCATGTTCCTATGAATGTATGAGGCTATGATACTATATTGTCCTATAATTAACTGGAATATCATTCAATATGTAACATAGGTTTTCATTTCACAAGTTTTTGAATACTACTTGAATGGTACTAAAATACTAAACTGAAGCAATTATAACCCTTATCAATAGCCCAAATATATTAATTTGGAGGCCAAAGCCCAAACCCTTTAGTGTAGAAAACTTAGACTTCTACTAAGATGTCAAGTGGCACTAGGCCCGGTAAACAATATTGGACATTTGATTCATTGCACACTTCAAAGTATGGGCCTTATTTCATACAAGACTAGGCATACACCAACAAATTAGAGAAATTTAGAAGTCATATACACAACTAGTCGCAGAAATTTAGTAGTCATATGCACACTAAATTGGACAACGATTTCGATTATGGTGTGTTTTATTCACATGTTTTATTTTTTTTATTTTTTTTTCATTAGTTTCAATCCATTATAATCCAATCTAATCCTATGAAATACCATTTAATTTGATCTAATCCGATCTAATCCCGTTTTAACTTATAAGAACAACACACTGTTATGTTTACTACAATCTAATCCTATGAACATGTTTAGTATTTACATCATACTTGAGTACTATCCAATCTTACCACATGCCACATCTTCCTTCAACGACGAAATTAACTTTTGTCTTGCTTATAAGAACCTAGGTTGCACGGGTTCAAAAACGGGGTCAAAAATGGGGGCGGGGACGGGGACGAAAAACGGCAAAATCAAAATTTCTAAAAACGGGGACGGCAAGGAATCGACAATTAAATAATCACAAAATTAAATAATTTAAAATACAATAGTATTTATTTTAATGCAACAATAACATAATAGTTAATTCATAAAACGTTAAAGTACAACATTATCTTAAAGTACAACATTATCATTAATCGATTTGTGGTCGTCGTGGTCTCCCTCAAACTCACCGTCGTTCGTGCAAACTTCACCTGGAATTCAGTCCAAGTCGTTGTCGCCTGACACTTTTTATTTGATGCTTTGATGAATGTCGAGTGAAAAGAAAAGCAAATAATGAATGTTGAGGGAAGAAGTCAGACTAAAAGAGATAAATGTTGAGTGAACAATTACAGATAATTGAAAGAGACTAGAGGAGTAAAAAATTTAGTGAAGTAAAAGGAATGAAAGAGATGGAGAATTAAAGAGTACTAGAGGAGTAACTGAGTAAGAAGGTTGGTGAATTAGTTTGTCAAACAATAAATCCTAGACTTTAGTTTTGAGTGGTATTTTTTATAATGTTGGGCCTTGGGCTCTTATTTGCATTTGGACTTTTGTCTTAAAAAGGTTGGGGACTTCTATTTTGTATCTAAGCCGACCCCGAAACGTCCCCAATGTAGCACAGCCGTCCCCGCCCAATTGATGCCGACCCCGAAACGTCCCCAAAGTAGCACACCCGTCCCCGCCCAATTGATGTCGACCCCGGGACGTTTTTCAGGCGTCCCCGCACCGTCCCCGTCCCCGAAACGACCCCAGTACAGATTCGCCAAGTTCTCAAAGGTACCCGTGCTTCATAGATAAGAACCACTGATCCAGCCTCTTCATTTTACCGTACCGTGTGTTGGCCCATCGAAATTTAACTTCAATCTTTTTTGGGCAAACTCAACTCTTCACATACTCCATGCTATTGCAAGTTGAAAGTTTGGGGTTTATTCTCAACTCTATCAAGTTTTAGTTGAAATTTTTTACCGTTTTCATTTGTGACGCAATTAGTGATAAGAGAAAAAATTAATATTGGAATCAAATAAATAAACATAGTAGTGTAGAAATAAAGAGAAAGTAACAGGTATAACTAGTCTTACCATAATTTATGTCAACCTATGTAAAGTGAATCGCAAAGTCAAACCATGTACATAATCACATTAATGCAATGCTCAATGGCTTATTTGCTCATGGTACATTGGTAGTTTACAATTTAACTTTTTTTTTTTTTTGTGTGTGCTAAAAATTTGACTAATTATGTATATATATATATATATTTATATTTGTATCACATCAATTTCAAAAGCAATAAACTAAAAATCAAAGTGAAACCAAAGGAGTTTACGATTTTTACTTTGTTCAATGGCTAATCTAACTATCAATTTCATTCTAGTTATCAATTTCATTTTAGCTAAATTTAAGTGTAAGCAAGTTGAAGAGATATTCATCTACTTCCTTGTATGTTTGCAACAAACCTTTTTTTTAATACTAAAAAATAACACCTTTTTTTTATTACAACTAAGGGCCTGTTTACTTCAACTGAAAACAATTGAACTGAATTAATTGGAGCTGAATTGAACTGAAAGTTGTATGAAGGATTAATGATTAGCAAAATAAAAGAAGAGTTGAACTGAATTGATTTTAAGCTGAAGTAAACAGACCCTGAATGTTTATGGAAGCACTATTAATTTCTAATAGAGTATAAAATCTATTCTTGAGCTTCAACTAACAACTTCATTCGACTTTTTGTTAAATTATACGGTCATGCATTCAAATATCATCCACTCTTTCTTTTCAAGTGGAATATTAATTAGCACCGAATATGGAAGTGCACATGTTGTATCTATACTTCAAGTTCAACCGGTTCTTATGTGAGGGAAGTACAAAGCTATTAGAGTATAAAACTCATTCCTAAGCTAAATATCATACAAATCCTTAAGATTACGTGACTAAGGTTTGTTATATAAGGAGATGTACAAAAGGCATTGTTATAAAATGTGGATGTATAGATACCAAGAAAAATAATTAAAAAGAAGTCAATAACAACTATATTGAATTTTTTTGGTCGTACAACAACAATGTTGATAATGATAGTGAAAGTTCTGCTACAATGGTCATGGTGGGAGCTATTAAGTCTTGACCCGACTTGCAAATTAACAATGACTCATGCACTATCTTATATGTTTCAACCTCAAAATATGAGCACTCAAAACCAACTCGATCAATTCAACTCGACTTACCTTAGTTCGACTTAGCTCAAGCGTTGCAAAGCATGTCAACCTGAGCATACCCGAACCCCTCTACCCACATATAAAATTAACCATAATATGCAAGTAGTAACCTAAAAGGCTAGACTAGTTCAGTCTAGAACACCCACCTCACAACTACTCTAGTCTTAAGGCGTATCTGGATATGAATATAAGATTACATATTATGATATTAGGGACTATGGGCCTGTTTACTTCAACTTAAAATCCGTTCAGTTCAACTCAACTCAGCTCAATTCAGTTCAGTTCAGTTCAGCTCTTTTTCTATTTTGCTATTCATTAATCCTTCATAAAGAAAACTTTCAGTTTAGCTCAGCTCAGTTCAATTCAATTTAGCTGTTTTCAATTGAAGTAAACAGGCCCTACTTCAAGCTCTTGCAGGCTTGCAGCACATATACTGAATACATATCGTACCAAAACTACTTCAAGCTCTTATGGCAAATATAATGATATTGAAATTGTGCACATGAGATAACTTATCGAGCTGATAGTTCGGTTTTATTTTGTTAAGCTTAGTTAGTTTAGCTTAATAAGTCAAGAAAATAAGGCTTACAACTTACATATTAGAAGATCAATTCAACTAAAAGTTTAAACTTATGATTGAGAGCCACAAATAGGTTTTATACTCTATCATGCTTCGTCACACAAACATATAATCTTTTGTGTCATACTGATGTTGAAACCAACCAAAAGCTCAAACGATTCATGAGAGTCTAATTATAGATTTTATACTCTATCATCATGCATAAGATTCATATTGCAACAAATAAACTCGTTGCCTAAACAATTGCCTACCACCACTCCACTACCCGTCGATGGGGCATAACTTTCCATCTCTTAACCAGCTCTAATACTCAATAACCCTATTCAAAATTCCCCTAATATTCTCTTCATTGGATCACCTTATCCATTTGCTAACCATAAATTCACAAAGTGTGATACCAACTACATTCTTCTCCCCAAAAGGGGAGCTTCACATTGTCACACACCCACACTTACAATATTTTAGCCACTTGCCCATACAAACCCCAAAAAAACACCCCAAAGTCCCAAACAACTCTTCTCCTCTACACTTATATAGTCATATTACTTGTATATTCCTTAAAAAATACATTAACCAACTCTTTTTTTTTTAATAGAAAATTAGGAATTTGCATTAAATATATTAACCAACTTCATTCCCATTTCCCTCCCACCAAAACACCAAATAAAAAACTCAACCAAACCACATTCAATTTTCAACCAAAAACAAACCTAAAAAAAATCAACCACACTTGCACACTTTGCTACTCACTCCAATTTCCAACCAAATTAGACTATTTCTTTTCCATTTAAACATTCTACTGTAAAATCACAACACCCAAAAAAAAAAAAACACACACACACACACACCTTCTTCTTCCACTTCACTTTCTCTCTCTACAACTTCACTTTCTCTCTCTACTTCTTCTTCAATGGAATGTCACTTTCTTAAACTCATCATTCTACTATATCTCCTCATTTTAGTAGACTCAAAATGCACTAAAATCAATGAAACCACAGATTTTCACTTACTTCTCAAAGCATTTAGCTCTGTTTCAAATTTCAATCCATCTTCAATTTACCACCTTCAACAAAACAATTGCTCTTCTTCTTCAATTACTCAAACTAACCTCTCATTTCACAACTTAAGTGGAACAATTTCATGGAATTACTTAAAAAACCTTTCAAAGTTACAATCTTTAGATCTCTCTCATAATTCCTTAAAAGGGTATGTTCCTACATGGTTATGGTCCCTTGATTCTCTCCTAAAAGTCAACCTCTCTAACAATCAATTTGGGGGTAGTATTGGAATTTCACACCACCCACATCTTTTGAGTGTTCAAAGCATCAATCTTTCTAATAATAGGTTCTCAAATTTGTTTAATTTTTCTGGGTTTTTCAATTTGACTTCACTTGATGTTTCTCACAATAATTTTAGGGTTTTACCATTTGGGTTTTTGCATAATTTGAGCAAAATTGAATATTTAGATGTTTCAAGCTGTAATTTTTCAGGAAATTTAAAACCCATTAAAAAATTGAGCAATTTGAAATATTTAGATGTTTCAAACAACAATTTTATGGGTGATTTTCCTTCTGATTTTCCACCATTGAAAAACCTCAAATTTCTCAACATTTCACTCAATAAATTCAGTGGAAATTCCTCAAATGAAAAATCATATTTTAATAAATTTGGGAAATCAGCTTTTTTAAATGCTGGAAAATTCAATTTTTCCAATGAAATGGTAGCAAATGCAGAAATCCCACATCATAAACTTCACAAAAACACGACAAAAACCCCTGAAAAAAAACAGAGTAAAAACAGAGCATTTAAACCACAAAAACAGGGGATTTTTAAAAAGAAAGAATTTCTAATGGGTGTGTCGTTTGGTTCATTAGGGGTTGTCGTTTTGGTTTCTGCTTGTCTGTACCTCATCCACAGGAGAAGAAAGGTGAGGAAGAGTAAAAAAAAGTGGGTAATTTCACAACCAATACAAACTCCTTACAAGACAGATAAATCTGGACCGTTCAATTTTGAAACTGAATCAGGATCAAGATGGATGGTTGAGATTAATCCATCTTCAGCTCCTGTTGTGATGTTTGAGAAACCTTTGATGAGTTTGACTTTCAAAGACTTGATTGCCGCCACGTGTCATTTTGGGAAAGAGTCACAGCTGGCAGAAGGGAGGTGTGGGCCCCTTTATAGGGCTGTTTTACCTGGTGACTTACACGTGGCAATTAAAGTGTTGGAGAACGCAAGAAGAGTTGACCAAAATCAAGCTATTGCTATGTTTGAGGATTTGTCAAAGCTTAAACACCCTAATTTGTTGCCTATTTCTGGATACTGTATTGCAGGTAAAAATTTTAANAAAGTATGGTTGTTAACTTGTTAATTACTTTTGTTAAGTTTTGTCACATAAATGCTTTAATTTGAATTGTTTGTTACTAGGGTCTAGGAGATTATGAAATCTTGATGAAATAATTAGTTAAATATTAATGTTTTTTTTTTTTTTTTTTTTGTTTAAATTTTTTTTTTTTTTTTTTTTTTTTTTTTTTTTTTTTTTTTTTTTTTTTAATTTTGTTTTTACTTATTTGTTTTTTTAAACAATTTTGTTTTTAATTTTGTTTTTCATGTTGTTTATGAATTCATATATTTTTGAAATAATTTGGACCGACGTAACTAGGGTCACGGAAATGTTGTTTTGGTGCTTAGAAGTATTATTGCATGGTGTATCATAAATCACGTTATGTAATAACAGCCAAAACATGCAATGCTATCATATACGCCTTGGAATTCGTGTCTTTACTATTTGGGAAGTGTTTTTATCTTTCAAATTCTTAGGTACAAATTTGAGTATGATGCAATACAAATTTGAATTGTTATTTTGATTATGAAAATTTCTCGGGTCGGAACTTTGTTTAGGTCGATAACTCATTGGACTAGATACTTTTGTGATGAAGAGAAATAAAAACATGTAATCTATTTATTGTATACTTTTATGTTTCGTGTCGAATTTTAAAATAGGTAGATAGTGTAGTAGCATTGTTATTGAGAAGCTTAAAAAAAATGTTTGTAACTAAAGAAAACACAAATGGTCTAGGAAGTGAGTATATATAATGAACTTTTGGCGCCTAATATTCTTGGCACCTTGGCTGTGATGTCTTGTGCAATACAAAACTAAAGTTTGATTCGATGACTAAACTTTTTTGGTCCCTATTATGGGAAAAAAAAAGGATCGTGGAATAAGAATTGTTATTTTATGACCAAGGAATAGATGACTAAATTCAAGTATCGGTTATGAGTAAAAATACTTCTTATATTTGCTTAGTTTTGGAATATAGAATAATAAAAGAAATTTCGATAAATATGTCAATATGTGATCTGATTAGTTTCGTTTGAATGTATATTTTTAAACCAAGGGCATTTATCGTAAATGAAACAGATAAGTATATATTTTATCATGCCAATAGCTATTATGAAGTATGATTGTAGGAGCTTGTATGTAATAAATAGTTTGTATTTGAAAGTACATTCATAAGTTTGTCAATTGTTTGGACAATGTCGTTTGATGAGGTGAAGAGCGCCAAAAATAATAAAATCACTTGAAGCCTGTTACTTATGTCATTGACATGGTGTTAGGTTATTTCCTATAGCTCATGTCTAGTTTAGTGATTACCCATAATTGCATATATACAAACAAAAAAAAAAAAAAAACAAAACAAACAAACAAATAGACAAATTTACTTCCGTGATACATATGTTTGGTCTAAAATTATCTAGAAGACTAAAAGAGGCTCTATTATAAGCTCATTCCCTTTATCTTTAACAATTTAAATGTTGTTATTATGTGACTTTAATAAAAAGTCTTCCTTTCATCCTCAATTACTTAAATTGTTTGTCCTTACATTTCGATATTAGCCAAGTGTCTAATGATAAGTGATATGGAGTACTTTATCAGCCATATGTGTAATAGTATCAAATAGTCTTGTTTTTTTGGACTGAATATGAAAATATCATTTGAATGAAGTTAAATTTAAATCAAATTGAGCGTAGTTTTAAAACAGCGATCATTGTGTTTAAGAAAAGAAATTTAAGAAATTGAAAGTTACTATAGAACTAAAAGGTTTCTTTGGCTACCTAGAAGCTATATACTCGGTATTTACTTGAAATAAGTCAACTTTAATTAAGCTACCATTAGTCCATATAACTAAATAAGGAATATTACTATCTTTGTATGAAGACCTGAATTGTTGGCAAAAGTCAGACTTGAGTTTAATTTGTGTATAGCCAAGCTAAGTCAAAATATAGTTTTTCTTTAGATAGTTGAAGCTAATATATGGAATCTTTTGGAGCTTAACTGCATTTAAAGATTTAGCTAAGGAGTACTAAATAAAGCTAACCTTCAATCATATGTATTTGACATAAGTCAAAATCAAACAAAATGAATACAATTTAAAGAGTCTGGCTTTAATTTGCAACAATTTTTTCTACTGAATTCTAGTTTCTCCAAACAAAACTTATTGTATATATAATTGAAATAATGAATTAATTATTGAAATTTGGTTTTAGACTTAAAACTAAAAATCTTTTATGCGTCGTTACAACTTTATGAGATGACTCGAGAGTTGAAATACTTGCTTCATGAGTATTCTTAGAACATTAGCATTTAGCAATGCCCGGTTACGTACTAAAAAATTTCTCTCTAATCTCCTCTTCTGCTTTTGCGACATCATTTTTCACCAAGTTTTTAATCTATATATCCTCCGGCCCTAATTATATTTATATATGAACGTTGCATGTTAATGTTATTTTGTACGAAGTATTTCATTTTCTTTGATCCATGTATGACAACAAAAGATATCTCAATTGACCATCCCAAGAGTGATCAATGAAGTTATTGTACTTGTGATTTTTTAATGGCAACAAAAGTAATATACTAGAGTACTATGGAGTAGTAATATTAGCTAGACAGTTGGGAAGGCATGCAGATGACTTGATAAATTAAATTTGAAAATGGCCTTCTATATGTTGGTTAGGTGATCTTGAAGACATTACATTAAATTTTTTCCTCTCTTAGAGGACCAACATTAAGTCCTTGAATTTATCTATGTATTGAATTATTTGCTTCTTCTTTACTTCATAATTGTCAGCTATCATCAATGCATGCAATTTTCCTTTGTAATTTCAACTCATAATTATTGTCATCTCATCAATGCATTTCAATGAATTTGACAGGTAAAGAGAAGCTAGTATTGTATGAGTTTATGTCAAATGGTGACTTGCATTCTTGGTTACATGAGCTTCCACCGGGAAGACCTAACGTGGACGATTGGAGTACCGACACGTGGGAGTATCGGAATGACCTAGAAGCCGCCACTTTGAGTAATGACACGTCCCCTGAGAAAATTGATTGGCTCACGCGCCATAGGATTGCGCTTGGGGTGGCACGTGGCCTTGCATACCTTCACCATGCACGGTCTAAACCCATGGCCCATGGACATCTTGTACCCTCAAATATCCTCCTCAGCGATGACCTTGAGCCTCGTGTGGCAGACTTTGGGATGGGCCTAACTGCTGAAACTGTAGGGTCTGCCGAGGATGACGTGTATGGGTTTGGTCTAATTATAATCGAGCTAATGATAGGTCAATCAGTCAGTTTAGAGATTATAAATAGAGCCAGAAAAGCCGTTAGGGATGGCAGTGCAGCACGACTACTAGACCAAAGACTCAAACTTGACGACGACTCTGCAAGTGGCGCGGTCGAGTGCCTCCGAGTTGGGTGCATGTGCACGGCAGAAAACACAAGCAAAAGACCTACAATGCAACAAGTAGTAGGTCTCCTCAAAGACATACATCCGACTTAAACTCAATCCTTTATTATTATTATTTTTTTTTTTGTTGTTGAGTTTTGGATAACACCCAATGTTAAAGGCGCGTTTGAGAATGTACAAATGTAGAGGGGACTAAAATACTTCTTGTGTTTAGGGTCTCCATTGATTTTACTCTTTTGCCCCCACTTCTTTGCTTATTCTAACAAGGCGTATTTTCTTCGAGTGACTTTTGCACGCGCTACGAAGTTCCCGTGTGACACGCACTACCAAATTTTCGTGTATCCCAATATAACTAAGGCATCTTTCCCTTTTTTCTCTTTATTTAATTGTTTTTTTTTTTTTAATATTTTTATTATTGAATTATATTACGGGGTATAACTACTCCGTAATTTCATGTATAGTTTAAAGTCAAAGGAGAATGTAAAAGGGATAATTAATAGGATAAAAGAAAATGTAGACAAAAAGAAGTGGGGTAAGGTAAGAATGTAGTAATTGTGGATTTGTGGGATGGAAGTTGTGCTAAGTAAAGAATCCCACTAATTATTTGTCTTTTTGAGGTTGTAGAAAAAAAAAAAAAAAAAAGAATGATTAATCTTTTTAAAGTTAGGGCTTGTTTGGCCTTTTGTCTTTCTCAGTTTCCTTTTGTTTCTTTTGCTATTTATTCATAGAATTTCAATGAAAAAGAGTAGAAAAGTTTGAATGATTAGGAATGGTATGCATGGACACATAGTGATCGAATCTAATCGAGGAACTTTTGTTGGCTACATAGCCAAATGAATTCTATGGTCGAGAATGCATTATCTTAAGTTGTTTGACCAAACTTATATTCTTAAGTTGTTTACTTGATATTATGCACTAATTTTTGAATATAAAATGTAAATTTTGATTATGTCTTGTCAAACCAAAATATAAAATCGGACAGTTTAATCTAATACTCTCTATTGTTTTTTATATGCTACATTGAATTAGAAATTGTGAAAGTTTTTTTTGATCAAACGTAATAAGTATAAAAAACAAAGGGAACACTTTTTTTTATATTTATGTTATTTGAGACCCATGGTCAAAATTTTAGGTGATTCGGTCTAATTAGACGAATTCCTGTTGTAGCATAGTTAAATAAAGACTATGAGAAAGGAAAAGAAAAAAAAAAAAGAAATAGAAAGAAATAAAATGTTTAATATTCATGTTATTGTGTGAATTTTTTTTCCCCACCTATGATTATCTCTTTGTTCCTTGCATGTTAGAAAAGTTATAGGTAATATTTTATGGGTTCTTATTAATCATAAGTTCATATACAAGTCCACTGACATGTATAATTTCCCGATTCATTTGGCTAAAGAATCAAACTTTTCATTTTTATGAAACTACTCCGTAGTCCATATTGGAAAATAGTGACAAGGAGCAAGTATAGACATTTTCAAATTTAGAAAGTTGTTGTTTTTATCTACAAAACTATACATACTTCGTTTAATCGACACAAATTTACCCTTAGGATCCCTCAAGTTTACCAATTTCCTTTATATAATGTTCAATATTTTCCTCAAGTTTGTTTTAAAATAATCACGGAGCAATGCAAGTATAACAAGATTGTAGGTCTAACACTCAATATTAGTCTATATTAATCAACATTCTTTTCATACTAGATTATTCATTTTAATTGGCAAGCTTTAGTCTTTTTGTTCAAAAGAAGACCACTTTAGATCTCCTGTCAATTGTTTCAGTTTTCAACAGAAACTAGAAGAGAATATTGTCGTTAGGGACCATTCCATTTGGATAATTTTATTTGCTTTATAAGATATATTGAGATGCCAAAAACATAATTAATAAGCAGTAAAAAGTTGTTTAGATGAGGTAAGCCATCTTACAACTCTTATATTGGCTCCTAGCTATTTGGTTAGGGTTAGTTGTTGATTCAAAATTGAAATTTCCAACTAAACCTTTGTTGCCATCTTATTTGTCCATTGAATTTTCCTGATTATATTTCAAGCGTATGTCTAATCAATTGAATGCATTGAGAAGATAAAAGCTCAATGCATTTAGATCTTTCTGTTGAATAAATAATTTAATTAACAATTACTTTCGTCATTACCATATTAAACTAAGTTTATAGAGCGGGCTAGTGAGACTAGAATATAATTTTCATTGCTTGATTTCACCAAAAAAAAAAAAAAGTTAAAAGAACAAAATTTACAATTTATTAATCCATTCATAATTGGACAAGTTCATTTAGTTCGAGTTTTCTTTCCGTATCCAAGAGTTTTTGAGATTGATTCTCACACAAATAAATAAATAATAATAATGGCATGTTCAACATCTACATTAGCAAAAATACATAAGCAAAGAAAAGCTCAGTTCCAAAATAAAGACCTAATAACTACTTCCGTGCCTATGGCCATCGAAGTTTATAGTATAAAACCCCATCGAAGTTTAAAGTATAGAACGCAATACCAACTGGGATACTTGGGTTCTGGGATACTTGGGTTCTATACCAACTGGGATACTTGGTGGGGCCCAATTTCGGAATAAGAAATCTATGGGAAAGTACTACGCATATAATAAAGTCGTACATAAACACCATAACTGTATTTGAGCATTAAACAATTTTTTTTCACAATTTGGAATTCGATACACATGCACCACATAGAAAGCATGGGTTTTTAATGTAGTTTTTGTCTGCCAAATTTTATGATCTGGCATAGGTATCCCTGATGTTGCAAACTTCATGCTTTGCATTCATTTACACCAATAAGTTTGCAGTTAGGCAACCTTCAAATACAAAGGTGATTGCCAGATTGTAGAAAGTGATTTGATTTCAATTGCAGTTCATTGCAGTAACTAATTAAGATTACTCTATTACTGGTACTTACACATTACAAGAAAAGGCACCATAAAAAGCATGGCCTGTAACTTTAGTAATTCAACAAACAAAACACTGGAATACATGATTTGTACAAGCCAACAATTTGGCATCTGATGTCAAACGGCTTCGAAAACCTCATTTCTTCATTCCAAAAAAGCCACGGCTTGGATAACCCTATCAGTTGACGTAACATTTTGGAGAGGATTTCGTGTCAAATTTATACTTCATGGCTCTCAGGCGGTGGAAGTAAATTAACCAGGCTTGCAACCTTAGAACCATGTTGCACACCAAGTCACCAACAACAGGAGCTTTTAGCCATTTTCACAATGCAGAGTTGCAAATAACTTTAAAAGAATAGGATCCCAATATTCTTTGAAACCTTTTGGCTTCTTGTTAATGCAAAAGGTCCTGCAAAACACAAGGATTCACGATCTTCTCTCCGTCTTCTTATCACTCAATCTTCTCTCCTCAGCTTCCCGTCTCTTTTGTTGCCTGAAATTTAAGATAATATTTAGAAAGTAACGGTATTTAAGATACTAGGAGCGAAAATAAAAGGTGGCAACCTCAAGAGACTTCATTACATGCTTATGCAGTATTAAATATGAGAGAACAATTACCAATGTACAACAGAGGTTAATTCAAAGATATTGAACTAATATGATTAAACTCCATAAATAAGTACTCCAAATATAGGTTAATTCAAAGATATGAGTAACCATTAATATAGAAATCATAACCATTACTAAAACCAGAGAATTTATGAGTAAATGACAGCAAGCCCAGTACAACTGGGTTGATATTCTTGAAGTCACCATCTTGAACTCTTAGAGGTGGACTGAAAAAAGATTTTCGTGCAACAAAATTGATTGAATTCAAACAAGATTTTGTGTTTCAGCCTTCAGTTGATGGTATTTCACTGCTACAGCAAGCCTTGGAATTATGATGATTCGATCATTATCAAAAGACCATGATCACAAAAATAGTATTGCTCAAGTAACATGTCAATATTAACAGAAATTGCATCAATTACACTCTACGGAAACCTATTCTTCCAATTAGGGACATAGAAAGCATCCTAAGTAAGTATGCATGTCATTATACAACAGAAATTGCATCTTGAGCGCCTAATATAACCAGTAAAATAAAAGCATGTTACTTAAATTACATACCTAGAGGAAAAAAACTATATGGATACAAACAGCAATATCAAAGCCTTGGTCCCCTAATAGTTTGGGGTCGACTAGACAAGAATCAATAAAAGGAATCACCCAAGCCATCTGCAAAAATTCTCTCCCCCCATGCTTCTCTATTCAACGCCAAATTCTCAAGTTCCAATAACATCACTATGCCACTAACCACCATCCTTTAAGTTTGCTTGGGTCCTCCTCTACCTCTTCTTTATCCATCAAAATGCTACTCTCACAACTAATCAGTGTGTTGTTCGGTTTGCCTAATACACTAAAACCATCATAGACGATATTCCCTCACTTTATCCTCAGCCGATGCAAATCCTACCTTCTTGATAACCTGAATCTTATTTTATCCTTTGTTGCATAAAAATAAATTACCTCATCCTTATTTTATCTTCCACCTACCCCCCTCCCCCCCCAAACACACAATAACAATAATAATAATAACAATAATAAAAGATTTCCTTTTCTTCTGTTTGAAAGCTTTCGATGAAAAATGTACATAGAAGGTTACCGTTTTCTCTTTTGTGCAAAAACTTTGATATAATTAAAGCACTAGTTTACATTTCAATCACATGAGGGTTAGATTAATGGTAAAGATAGTTTCACCTAACAAAAGGGATTCGAATCTTTGATTTAGTACCATAGTACTAGAATTCAATGTGTGAGAATTGTGTTAACTCTTAGCTTTCAACTAAATTTGCAATACCTTTATGTGGGGTAGGATTATCTTAGCTACTTAGATCAAGAATTTAAGTTTCAACTCCGAGGATTACAATATTTGCTACTTTTAAGGATAATATTGGCGTTCTTTCAATATTCTATAATTATTTAGTTTTAGTAATGATAATGACCATAATGTTAGTTGTATACATTGTAATTTGTGAAGTTTGATTTCCTATAACATATTTCGCTTGGCATTTGCCTCACTTGTTAGTTGTTACCATTTTGAGCCTTTCTTCTTGTTCATAACTACATTTATATAACCCATGGACCTTTTATTTACTCACCTTTAGATGCTAGTGAACCTATTGGACTATTTGAGTTGCTTGTGCCCTTAATGTTAAATTGTTGATGTATAGTAGTTGTGGAAGAACCAAAGGAGAGTGAAGGTAAAATATAAAAAGGAGAAGATAACAAATACGGATTCTAATATTGAATAATATGAACCAGGGACCCTAGGTCAATTTTTCATTTCATGAGGGTGATATTGTCTACTTGAATACCATCAAATGGACAAAAGAGCTCCGTGAGAACACATACCAAGAAGCTATGATTTGTAGCTTCTGTTTCTAGGGGGTTCGAGAGCTATGTTTGGGAACTTTGGGCTTCTTGAGAAACAAAAACGAATTCTATAATGCCTTGATTTGGTCAAATTTCAGTTTTTATAGTCGACAAACACTAGTGCTTGATTTAAAAAGTTGTAATGAAATGGTAAAACAATATGGGTATGGTCATTTTAGTTCACTCAAAGATATGGATTTGCATAGTATAAATGGACTGGGGAGGTGTGGAATCTTGACTCTCAAGGAGTGGTGCACAGATGGGTATGAGATTGAAGAAGTTTAGAGGGGTATGAGAAAACATTGATTATGACATTTCATACCCAAACAAACAACATTCTCATCAAGCACTATAAAAGGTGCTAAAACCAAACACTTATATAACATTACATATCCAACAGATGGGTATGAGGTTGAAGGAGTATCGCATCCATTACATCCCACTGTAAAAGCCACTAGAACCAAACACTTTTAACAGCTTGGCCAAACACACAGTGTAATGTTGTTCATAACTTGACCTGTTTCCTGAAAATGACATTTTTTGGCTGTGTGTTGAGAAATGGGGCTTTTACTATACCTTTACCATTCTATTCTTTCCTCATATTTCCAAATACTTTGTTAGTCTATGACTCTATGTTGACTATTCACATAAACTAAAAAGTGAATAAACTCAACATTAATTATGGAAATCAGATTAGTTAATATCCAACCATATACATCCACTCAATCAATCAATCAAAGAAAATTATAAATCCTCCATATTTATCCATATACATTCACTAATTAAATAAAAATATTGAAGGAGGAAAGTGGAAAAGCAAAGTAACACCATTTGAGTATGAGTGATAAATTCTTATAAGAACATGACCTAGAAAAATTCCATGTTAATTTCCAATTTTATTCTTGTGCCACAATTGAAACAATGAAACACCAAATCATCATTCAATAAATTTATGCAGAACTCACGTGAAAGCAGCATATCCAGCTCCAGCATTAGCTGCAGAAAGCAGTGCAGCATGGGCACCAACAGCAGAAAAGTTATCTTGGCCACCACCCAACACATTCCTTTTATCGCCGTCAACCTAAGACCAAGAAACCAATTAAGGCAAAGCACCGAATATAATGAATTTCCTGATGAAAGAAACACAAGATCTAATTTGAAACCTTATCCCATTTTGATTTCTTATATTGTCGGCCCTCCCGAGTTGACAAGTCAGCTGAAGTTGACTGCAATCCAACAGAAGGTCGATTGGATGTGCCTAGAGACCACCATTAACAAAGGCAAAATATAAATCAATAGCTGGAAACCAACAGCTAAACAGAAGCGTTTTACAAGTAAGCACCTGGACTAGGCAGAGAAACTTTGTGTGTCGTAGCACCAATTCCAGCTTGTGTTCCCCCAGAAACAAAGTCAACCTTCGGGCTTCTTTTCCTCTCTTGCTCCCTCTTTTCCATTTCACGCTTCATGTCAATTTCTGATTAGAATATAAGTAATAAGCACTTGGAGGATCCAAGGTACAGTCACATAGATGGCTTCAAAATGCATCAATCAGAACCAGACACTCAGCTGCACAGGCGCAGTCCTTGAGGAGGTTTATATGGATCCAAGTAACGCGACTTCCAAATAGAATGGGCTCAATTTCACTTGAAAACAATAATAAGACACATA
The DNA here is from genome assembly GCA_016808085.1 of Suaeda aralocaspica. Taxonomy (NCBI): domain Eukaryota; kingdom Viridiplantae; phylum Streptophyta; class Magnoliopsida; order Caryophyllales; family Amaranthaceae; genus Suaeda; species Suaeda aralocaspica. Next base: position 2,532,778 of record PYUH01000040.1, on the reverse strand, counting down.
ATATCTAATGCACAAATAAGTTTGCGAAAAAGTTGATCTATAGCTCAATAAACGGAAATTGATTTTGATAGGCCAAGTCAGACAATGGCAACTTTTTTTCCAGCCACTTTTTCCCTGCTCCATCTCATTTGGTTATCTTTTTTTATTTCACCTTTTATTGTGTTGAAAATCAAATATCTATAGGTCACAATGCAACAATCTAAACACTTGTATAACATATCTTTTGCCTTTCTAACCCACAGTGTGCTTTTTGTGAATTTTCATATATGGAAACTTGTTAAATAAACTGAAATTTAAAAATGCAAATGAACCTTTTTCAAGTTAATGTTTTTGTTTTATTTTGTGATACTCGACCAGTCATATCTTACCACGTAATTGTATCATGTTTCAGGTTATCATTTATATACACAAGCTATTGTAGTCGTATTTAATGGCCTTGGCCCACTTATAAAATTTGAACAGGGTCTTTGTGTCATTAGAGGCGGCCCAACACACAGGGCACAGCATAAAGAAACTTCAAATATTTCATTCATAGTTATTATAATCAACTAGGATAAAAAAAATAAGTAAGCATCCAACTACAGCACAATATCATTTTAGGACAGATCCAAGATTATGCCCGATTACAAATAAGACACAAAATGACACAAATGAGGATCAACGAGAAGAAAATATGCTTTTACAAATTGCTACTGACCTATTGCATCAAAATAGTCGCTTTTGTCATATCCATGTGGGTCAAACACATCTTTATTGAAGCATGACCCTATCTCATCAATATCTTGATACCTCACAGCATGGCGCAAAAAATCAGGGTTTCGGTAGTCTTTTCTATTGCGTACCTCAACATTGAAGCTTTTTCCTTGCCTCTTGTATGCAAGAAACTTATTTATCTTCTCCTGTAGAACAGAGAACGGAGAATAAACCTCATGATTAAAGATAGGATAACAGCTAGAGCTAAATGTGGTAAAAACAATCAATATAAATAAATGAAAATAAAAGAAACATTGTGGTTGCCTAAGAAGTGCCAGATGACAATGGCAACTTGGCAATTAGACAATGATATACCACATTATCTATAATTTGTAAGTTTCATGTTTACTCAAGAATTATTTAGTAAAACAGACTTCAAGTCTTCACAGAAAAATGATATAAAGCAATGTTAGTGTAATAAACTAATAATTGTAGAAAAGAACAGGCATGTCAGATGACACCTATGAAAAATGTCCAAACTTTAACCGTTTGACTTAGCACGGTAGTAACAAGGCCAACCCACATCCACAAAGTAGGAGTGGCCGAAACAATACAATTTTTACTAGTTCCCCTGCCTGCTGTCCCAAATTACTTCTAAAATAAAAATTAAGCCAAACAGGTACGCCTATAAGTGATGGGGGAAACAAATTAATATAACCCAAACACAGCAATGCCTAGTGGTACCTCATGAAAAAAAAAAAAATAAGCATGCAGATAAGCAATGCTGCAATGAGGTAAAAAAATCTAAATTATGTGTTTTAGTGTTGGAAAGTATTAGATGATTGCCTGCAAATCGTCTGAACACTTATAATCTGCTGGTGGTGGAAGAAACTTTTGCAATGGATCAACAGCTGTTTCATTTTCGCCAGAGAGATTTACACCGTCTCCAATATCAACTTCTGATTCTTTCATCACACTCTCATCAGGTTGTGAAACATCTACCTGAGGAGAGTCAACTTGATCATTTGGGGTCATAACTCTAACTGTAGGTGTCCTCTGTGGATTATCTGCAAAAGAACACATAGAGTTACTGACCTTAGTTTTAAAAGTGCGCGTGTAGGGGTAGAGCCAGAGGCACCAAACAAAAAAAAAACGCTTCTGCACACCCACACACACAAAAAAAACAAAAGCGTCGCCCAAGTACACCTAAGGCGCTTGAAAAGTGCGCCTTTTTGTGAATTTTGAGTTGTCTAATTGTAGAAATAAATAGATAAAAAAAATAGAAGGTCAAATGCCTTTGCCAAATATCACTTTTGTTTAGCTAATTTTATATTCCAATTAATGAGTAAAATAAATGTAATTTTATATGGGTTAATTGAAATCAGGAACCAGTTTCAAAGCCCAAAAAACCCTAACCCTAACTTTACCTTTACCGACCGGAGAAAACGTTTAACAAACCACCTTTAGTTAGCGGTGTTAGAGCCAGTCATGGAATTGCTTCAATGGCAACCCAAAACACCCACCCTTCTTTTATGGTAAGTTGCTCAAATCTAATGAAAACTTCTCTAAACTAGCAAGCTTTTGATATTATTGGGAATAAAAACAAAGAACAAAAAGAGAAATAAAGGGGAAGAGGAGACTCGCCGGAGAAAAAGGCTAAACGGTTCAGTTTCTCCGGCGAGTTCCGAGCGGTGGGATGTGTTTGGTTTTCAGAGAGAAGGCAGCGGAAAGTTAGTGAGAGAAGCGGTAGTTAAGTCACATTTTTTATATGTTGCTACGTGGTTATTATGTGTTGCCATACTTAGTTTTTGAATTTTTGCAAAATTGCAACAAAATGGAGCATGACCCACATGAGGCGCAAGCCTAAGCACAGGGCGAACTTTTAAAGCTATATTTATGACATGGACACAATTAATCTAATGGTAGAAACATTTTGGTGTCATCACAATATGTTATGTAACTTCAACGCCTTCATTTGCCTAAACATCATGGTTTTAAGTCATATCTTGTTGGACACAACACAACACTCAAATACTTCACTTCTAACTAAAAACTTGAACTTTTTCCTATAAAGTCCAAGTCCTATAGTTAGACACTCGATCCCAGTGGATACTTAATGCATATCATCAATATAAACATTAACTAAAGCTATAGTCTATGACAAGGATATAATATATCTAAAAATAGAAACCATTGACAATACTCTTCCCATTTAGAAATGGTTTTCCAGAATATTCTATTTCAACCAAGGATGTTGGGGAATTTTTAAAATTATCATCATATTACTATTTGTGGAAATCAAATATTGTGGTAAGTCTTGTGCACAGAATCACCCAAATTTTGATGCACATCAATTTATTTAAAAGTTAAAGCAGTCGGTCAAATTTAGGCCTTTTTCAACATTTAGCATCTACTAAACAACACACAAAGGTCCACCAATTTTTCAGAAAAGAAGGAGCTGTAAAACTTAAGCACACTAGACTTGCCAATAACCTTGTCCAAAGTGAAGCGTTTAAGGTTAAAAAACTACAAGCAAATTCTACTCACCTTAGAGCATCTCCAATGGTAAGATACAAACCTTATAACTTAGTTTGTCACAACACTTTTTTGAGCTACATCGTTTTCAAGCTACAACTATCTACAATAGCAAGCTACAAGGGTTTGTAGCATTGTTGTTTGAACTATTTGTATTTTATGTCATATTGAAGAAAAAGGCAACAAAAATAATAATGGAGCCCAAAACCTTGTAGCTCAACAAAGCTACAAGGTTTGTGCAAACTACAACTCTTTTATCACAAAATGGATGAGCTTGTAGCTTGGAAGTTTATTTATTTGCAAGCTAGTCCTTTTAGTAAACCATTGGGGATGCTCTTACAATTTACTATTCAACAATTCTTGTATAAAAAAATGTACTCAAAAACAAGTAACCAACATACTTACCGCGTGAAGCCTCCAGTTCTTCCCCATACGTCACCCGGCCACCACTCATGCCAACAAATTCTCCTTCCTAAAATTAAATAAAAGGAAAAAAAAACCAACACTGCGATTTCTTCATTAACCCTAACAACATCACAAATTCATAATACAAATTTCACATCAATACACCACTTCAATGTTTAAATTCACAACCAACAAATCAAATTCTCGCTCGAATTTAGCAGTATAATCAATACTCCTAATTCAAATTTTCAGAACACAATTCAATACATCAAATTCCACTCGATACACCATACGGATCGAAAAAAATACATATTTCTCAACAATTAATAAAAACAATGATCATACCTCATGCTCAGGAGACATAGCAACATCATCATGAGCATAATCAACAATGCTAGGCTTCTCTCTCCTATGCCGCGCCACATCCGAATCCAACACCGAGCTCTGCGGCGTAGGCGGCCGCATACTGCTCCACTTTAATGTCGAAACTGACGTTATTCGCACTGTAGAAGTCTCCACATCAGTTGAAGTACTCGTAACAGTAATTTCATCACTTATTCTCAATTCTTCAACTTTATTTGCATCTCGTAATTCTTCTTCGTCTTCTTCTTCTCTTCGTTGAGCTTCAAATTCTCTTTCTCTCTCATCTTCTCCTTCTTTGCCGCCGATGTCATCGTCGTTTCTTTCGTCGTCATCCATGTCGTCATCGTCGTCGTCGTCTTGGTATAGGTTTAAGAGATTGAATACTTCGGAATCTTTCTTCTTTGTTGACATTAGGGGGAAAAATTAGGGTTTATGTGAGAAGAAAAGAGGGGAAAATTAAATTGAGAGAGGTTTTAATTTAGGGTTTTGGGAGAAATTGAATGAGTGAGAAAAGAAAAGATCAGAGATTAAAAAAGAGGGATCAGAAATCAGAATTTTGAAGAGAGGTTCATGAGTTTTTTTTTTGGAAAATTAATGGTTTTTTTTTAACGGAAATTAATGGTTAAGTTCAAAATATAGTTTTCAACAAATGTATGTAAATCAATCAAATAGGTCTCGAGTTCGAGACTTGGAAATGGAAAAAAAAAAATGAGATATTACTCTTGGGAGATATACGACAAATGCAAGTATGTAACATTGCAATTCCTTATATATGTAATTTCGAGAATTTTTACCATTCATAACTCATAAGTTGAATGAAAAAACTAAGTGATTTTTTAAGAATTATATGTTATTTTAATTAGTTATGAATATGTACTCTAAAGTACTTTAATATTAGTAGCCTCTTATTATTGTGTTATGACATGTTGAGATTTTGGAGTTGTTATGAAAATGACTATTAGGTATTTTTAATTGATTTTTAATTTTCCGCCTTTAAATTAAAAGAACATATTTAGATTTCATTTTAAAAAAATAAATCATATTTACCACTGCATAAAAATTGCATTAGCTAATAAGTAAGAAAATATTTTTAAAAATTATTATAATAAAAGAGAGTTAAAAAAATGAAAAGAGAATACAATTAGAAAAATCAGTAGTTTTCAGTCCAATCAAACAACGAAAAATACTTAAAATGTAAAAACATTTTCATGCAACCAAACAACGAAAAAGTTCTATGATAATGAAGTTTCCACCATAAAATATTTTACATGGAGAACCATTTTCAGTTGAAATGTTTTATGCCCTACCAAACATACCCTTAGTTGTACAACTTTAAACATTTGTGCGAATATGTTGTGCTTCTGTATAGAAGACAAAAGGGTTTTTACATAAGTTGCGTTTGTGCAACTTCAAACTATGTGTTCAAGCTATTAATCAGTTTGACTCCTCTTCTTTGGGGGACGAAAATTGTTTTGTGGTACACTCTTTACATACTATTCTTAATCATATATCCACTATTAACATTCTCTTCAAATAATTCTAGAATATATCCTCATTGAAAATTTTAGCTTTAATTTGGTCATTCACATTTTGAATTTTGAACTATTGTAGTTAATTTTAATATAAAAAAGTCAATTATGATTCCTGGTCTTACTTTTTTTACTTAATTCAATCCCACAAAATCACCAGTTGATCAAATGTTTTGATTTTGCTCTACATCTTCAGAATTCCAAATAAATTTCATTCGCTAAACCTTCAATCTAAATCCATGCATAAAAAAGACAATAATGCCATGCCATGCCATGCGAAGTTAAATAAACCTATGTAGAAGCAAGTCATGTATAAACAAAATAATTCCATGCAGAAGTAACATTAATTAAAGTTGAAATAAGATAATTCAGGTAGAAATAAGATAGTGTCATGCAGATGTAAGAAAATTTCATTTACGTATAACATTATTGTGTTAGTAAAATCTCAATATACTATTATAAGTTATGATATAATCAATTTAATCCAATGTCTTGCCTTCATTTTATGGTATGAAATAGGAATGTATGCAATGCAAGGCTTAGGCTACATTTTAACTCCACAAGTCAAATTTACAACTATGATAAAATATATTAATGGATAATTTTTTTAATTATTTATCAAAAAAGCTAAATGTTTTTCCCCTCTCACCACATAACATGCTAAAATAACTATCTCAAGTATTAGAAGACAGAGGTTAGCTACTCTCTCAAGTCTTCATACCTGATAAAGAGACGCTCAAGATAACCAATTTTCGAATTATAAAAGTTCTTCATTTTCTCTCTTATAAGAGTTTGTTTGGAGAGCCCCTTTACTAAACTGGTATTAAAAATTTTCTTGTATTTTTTTAATTTTGTGGTATTAGAATATTCTCCTATCTAATCGAGATTAAAAAAATAAAAAAATTAAAATAATACCCCAATGAAAAACAAGAAAAACATGGAAAATAAAGAAATGCAAGTTTGGAGCTCAACAACAAGAAGCAACAACAAAATCAACAGAAGCTGTTTATCATTATTCCCGCCAACTGCTTTAGTTTCTTTGGTAGGTCCCACTTAACTAACTATTCCCCCCAAAATTTCCCCTTTTCAATCATCTTCTTCAATAATTTCCCCTAATTTAAAATTTCGTAACCCTAATTTCAAAATTGAATTGCAAAATGCCTGATTCTAGGGTTTCCTACTTCTATATTTTCCCCAATCATCATCATATTCAATTCGATTACTCTCGAATTGGACGACGATCAAAGCGAATCAACTAACCACCAAAATTTGGAGTTTGGTGAGTCGAAATTCTAACTTTTTATGATGTTGATTTTTAATCTTATTTCTGTAACTAATTTATGAATTCATATTTATTGCAATTATTGAATTTATATGTATTTTTTTTTTGTGTGTAAATAATTGCTTACTTTTTACTCACATATCATTGTCTTACTACCTACTTGAATTTTTAACTTCACTTTGAATTTTTGCTTTGGTAAGTAAATTGATGTTTCTGTTTCAGCTAATTTGACCTTTTCATTTTAATATTCAACAAATTTTAAAAAATTGTAAAATAAGTCTGCTGTTGAATTGGTATATTGTATGGTGTCAACTTACTTGTGTTATGGGGAGTTTGTGGGTGATGTGTAAACATAAAACACTTGTAATATAATACGGTTTCGATAATGCTAAGAGGAAAATAGTTTTTGAAATCGTATTAATATTCATTATCACAAATTCTTTGTGTGAGAACGAAAATTTGTAGGCGGTTGAGTGTTAGAGAGAAATTTAAGATCAATGGGAAAGCTTGGTTCTCCTAAGAGCCCACATCCTCATCCGGCCAATATCGAGTTCTTGTTTGGGATGAGAGATTGCCCTTTAAAGTGCTGCGAGACTACACCAAACGCTGACCCTTATGTAGGGAGGGGACGGGTGTTTGGAACAGATAGTAATTGGAGCAAGAGTTTTTTGCATGGTAGTATGAAGGGTAATATGTTTAATACTGTGGGAACAAAACAAACGTATTTTAAAGGGTATTATGGTGGGAAAAGGCAAAATTGGTTTCACAAGAACTTTAGGACAATTAGTTTTGCTATCGGGTTGATGGGTTTGTTTTTTTGGTTGGATTCCGTCTTGTTTGTGGACTTTGATCCAGCGAATTTTCACAAAAGTTCTGTTTTAGAAACAAGCATTTGGAAGGTACTTGGAATGAAAATTTTGGTTTTGTTTCATCTTTTAATAGGTTTCTTGTTGGTTTATTGACTAGTTAAGGCTTCAAACTTTAGTTTATTTGAAAATTCACTTCAAGATTTATTGCTGCTTACCTTAAAAATAGGCTTCTGATTTATTGCAGCCTCCATGTTTTTATAAGAAAACATTTTATAACTTTAGTTGCATATTTAGATTACTGAGAGATGAAAGCGCCTTGAAGCATGGATGACCTTCATTTTATACCCTGGTAGAAGCCCGGTATTCAGCTGGCATGGCGGTTTGCTAGTGCGAATAAGATGCTGTAAATTGTATCATAGTGTGTGACCTATGCCCCTTCTAGGAAATGTTTAATAACCAATAATGCACATTGAAGATTTCGTTAAAAGTTGGAACAACTACAAGAGTGAATTTGAATTTGCTGCTAGTTGGGTCTGCAGATGTAAAAATATCCTTAGCATTATCTATTCAAGAATACTAGGGAGAGTTAATATTAGAATAATTGATCCTCTAATACCTCCTTCCTTTTACTATTGTAATTTAATATATGACTTTTCTTCACATGCCTGAAAAAACTAAGCCTTGCTTATTGCACCCTTTCTTCATTTGGGGCCATCGCCGTTTTTCTTTCTTTTTTCTTTTTTTTTTCCCGGTAGACCACTTCATTCTTAATTTTGTGTTTCCTAGTTTGATAACACAATCCCACTAAACATATATCCTTACTTTAGTGTGTACTGACTTGTTCCCTTACATAAGCTACAATGATTAAGACTGGGTACATCAACGCAAACCTGGTCCAATGGCCTCCTAGTTTTTGTCCTTTTATGTTGAGTTTAGGGCATCATTTAGATCTTATTGATTACCTTCCTCGATGTATTCATCCAGAGCTTTCCTTTTGTCTGAAGATTTAGTTAAGTAGCCTTTTGTGCTGTTGAATGTTGGAGTCAAATAAGCAACAATATTGTTTGTGATTTCTACTATGGTACTTTTAACAATGGGGCTGTAAGTAATGGGTTTATGGCTCGTGGAATAATGCATTAGTCTTTAATCTTTATCAATAAAAATGGCTTATTTTCTTGATTTTACTAGTGTGTATTGACTTCAATAAAGTGCTTTTGATCTCACTGGTATTTACTGGTAAAAATAAATAAAAAGAAACCCATACTTATCATTTGCAGTATTAACTAGTTTATGCCTCGTGTTGACTGTCCAATGATGGCTAATGAATGATGATGCTCTTGTTTGATTATCTGTTGAAGTTATTTGTACTAGTTAGTGATGAACCGCCAAAGTCACCCAAAATTTGAATTCAGGAAGTTCTTGTGTAATCAATTTATTGCTACATGATATTGGATGATGATTGTTCAACTTATAGTTGTTGAATCAAAGGATGATGACCATGATCATTAAGTCAGCGGTAATTCTTAGAGCACATTGCCTGGCTACCGCATTTGTGTAAGGGAGAGCATCAAGTGTGATAGTTAATATCATGCCTACTGCTCTGTAGTATAACTTACATGATTTTCTGGTATTGTTTATCACTTGGCTTTCAGAAATTTATTCATTTCAAGGGAAACTTTGAGATATGAACACCCAGTTACTCAATAAGCTTTGAGAATTGAGAATTTAACTATTCATATCTGTTCTCATCTTTGTTGACAGCATGTAGCTCTGCAGCATGTACAGTGTCAAATGAGGCAATGTGAAATATAGAATATTTGTTTTCTGCAGAATTAAATGCGTTAAAGGCAGTATCAACAAATCCTTGAGTTTATTATCATGAATTGAGTCCGTAAACCTTAAAAATTTGCTAATTATTTTTGCTGTTCTCTTCCATGAGGAGGACTGGGGATGATTACTTTAGCTTCAAAAATTAATTAATTGCTTTGTTTTTAAATTTTTTAGTGAACATACACATACCTTTCTTACTAGCCCCACAGGCCATGATGCAGTTTCTTGTATAGTTATATGATGGGTGTTTGAAATCTTTTTGTATGCTTCAGGACATAAATTGAGTTTTTATCTGATTAAGTATGTGATTTTACTCTGCTTCTTAGCAATTTGTGTGTGAAAATTTTCTTTGTATTTTTAGGGACATAAAGTGGAGAAATTCTCATTGACTCACTGTATTTTGCATATGTTAATCCAAGGACGTTAGAGGTGTTTCTGTGAGGAATGAAAGTTCTCCATTGCTAATGTATGATCGTCTTCTGAACTTGGCTTCTAGTTCTCTTGCACAGGTTCTTTGATTGCTTATACAAACCTTTTGGTATTTTATTTTTTCCTTTACATACTCTTTTTTTTGTCATTCAGTGTATACTTTTTTATGAGCTAAGTGAAAACATATCGATGATGCAGAGAGATGTTGGGAATGATCCAAGTAAAAGTTGGAAAGAACCTTCTTCAAAATCTTCAGTGTGGAAACCATGTGCAGACAGACAAACGCCAATAGATCAAGGTAATTATATCTATCTCCTCTGCCAGCTTACGAGCTCCGCCTTTCTAGGCAGAAAATTTCCCTTTCTGAACCTTTTTGCTTTAGTGACATTCTTCAACATCTTATAAACAAATTATAAGGTGGACAGCTTGTGCTAATTGAGACCTAAAAGCCATGGGGTTGCATCCATTTATGTGCGAATTGCTGACGGGTAATTCTTTTAGCTATCATAAGTTCATAACTGATTTCTCTGTTTCTTTTTCTTGGTACAGGAAGTCCTAAAAAAAGCAATGGATATATATTACTTAGTGCAAATGGTGGTCTCAATCAACAGCGAGTTGCTGTAAGTTCAGAACTCATCTTATGACTAAAATAATTGATGTCTCATGCATTGCAATGCTGCCAGCTTGACATCCTATTGACTTGTTCTTTTTTCGAATCTAGCCTGTGATAGTAGATGGCAAATATAAGATGCAATGTGAAGCCCTTTTCATGCTAACTTTTGTCATATCTTTTTGATTATTAAGCACTTTAGTTCTGTACATTTAATACAGTACTCTTAATAGTAGAATTTGGAGCTAACTTTGCTAATCTATCTGCCACGGTTTTGCTGCTGCATTTATATGGGAAACAACAACAACAACAGAGCCTTAATTAGTCCCAAATTAATTAGTGGTTGGCTAGGCATGAATCAATATGAGGAGTCGCAAAAGTCATCTGCAGAAATCCTCTTCTTCCAATCTTCCCTGTTTGACACTAAATTGTCTTTAAGCCCCAACGCCCTCATATCTCCACTAAAACCACTCCCCCAACACTAATTATATGGGAAACACTGAAAAGAAACGGTGTATTTTGAGGTATATTTCAGAGTGCAAATAAATCAGTATCTGATAGTTTCTAGTTCATAATGGAAATTTTTCCGTTTGACCTGGAAAAGCCACTGTCATTAACTTTATATTCAGTTGATACTTGATACACTTTTGGTGATGTTGCTTTGGAGTTTCGACATCACTATTGAACGGAGTTTGCTCTATTCCCCAGCTCAATTAACTTGCTGCACAATACACCAATTATTGGGGCTCATTAAGTAATTCATAAGTTCTTGTTTCTTCTATAAGTTGCTTAAGAACATGATACTTTAACATGCATGAATGTTGGGCCAAAACATGAATTACTAATGCAGGACAGAAAAAACTTATTTTTCCTGAAGCTTTTAGAATTCCACCAACTGCTTGTATTTACTCATGTTAGTCCCTACTTTCTCTCCCTGTCTTGTGTCTTTAAGCTTGAAAAGCTTTATGTTCATGATCCAGTTTGGGACATAACCCATCAAATGAAAAAAGTGTTATTATGAGCCAAATTACATTGATTAAAAGTATTTTGATGCGGTTGAACCATACTTTTATTAATTATATATTAATCAAAAAGGATTTCCTTGTCAAAAGTAACTTTTTTTTATGAAAATAAGTAATAATCCGTGTTAACTTTCAATTTAAAAATGATTTAAGACTAAAATTCCAGTCCATATTAAATTGCAGAAAAGCAGTCTGCTACATTTTTTTTGACTGCAGTCTGAGCATCCTTGCTGTTGAATGTTTTGTGTTGGAATTAGAAACCTAATGGGTTGCTTTTGATATCTGCAGGTTTGCAATGCTGTTGCAGTAGCATCATTACTCAATGCAACATTAGTTGTCCCGAAATTTTTATACAGTAGTGTCTGGAAGGATCCAAGGTAATCCTACCCGTGCCTAACGTAGTTGTTGGTTTAGGAATGAACACTAATCTGAACAAAATGTTGTCACTAGTTAGTTAATAGAATGCCCTATTTTTTAGGAACCATTCTTTGTGATGATTGTGTGTGTTTTGGTAAAATCATAATACTGTATGTGTTGTAAGAGTGTTATAATTGTTGTGTTGCTGCTAATGTCTACTAGTAACATACAAAAATTGCAGCCAGTTTGGTGATATTTATCAAGAAGATCATTTCATCAACACATTGAAGGATGACATAACCATCATCAAGGAGCTCCCTCCACATTTGAGGTCAATAGACCTTGAAGCAGTTGGTAGTGTAGTAAGTATTTTTGTTAGTTTCTGTTTGCAACCATGAAACTCTCTGAGAGTGGACACGATATGCTTGGAATTTTACTTACTTGTTTGTCCTGTTCACCATCATTGTCAGGTCACTGATGCACAACTTGTCAAGGAAGCAAAGCCAGCTGATTATGTTAGACTTGTCCTTCCTCTTCTCCTGCGAAATGGTGTGGTTCATTTTCTTGGATACGGAAACCGTTTAGGGTTTGATCCATTGCCTCCCCACCTTCAGGTCATGAGCACTATTCCAAATATGAATCTTTTCAAGCACTTTTACCACAGTTGTGGAAGTTTGAAAATCCAAAACCCAATCCTTACAAAAGATCTTAATTAATTAGATTTTAATTGAAAAGTTTGAATTATTTTCTGAAAATTCATCAAAATTTGGATTTTTATATTGAAATGGTCCCAACAAATATATTTTTTTAAAAGGATCCATGATTGGAGACATTTTTTTTTATATTGGATGACATCATGATCATCTAGCTATTTCTTATCGCGTCACCCAATCTCTTCTATTAAATTCTTGAAAGTTTTCTGTTCTATTGATCAAACATTGTGGTCGTGTCAGCTATATTCAAAGAAGTGTTTTAGCTTATTAGGAGACAAATCACTCTTCTGTTTCTGTAGTGAACGCAACTGTTTTTACTTTGCTGTTAGGGTGCTTTAAATACATATCACATATTTCAATTATAGACCACTGGGCAGATATCTGGAAAATGATGATTGTTTTTATGGATCCTTCTTCTGCCTGTATTTACTGTTTTGGATATCTGCTTAATGCTCTTTTGTTATCTGTGGTCACTTGTATAAATCATTAAATGATTAAATGTCCTTCATATATATACTGATATGATATTCTGAATGCAGAAATTGAGATGTAAATGCAACTTTCATGCTTTGAGTTATGTGCCCAAAATACAAGAAGCTGGATCAATAATAGTAAGAAGGTTAAGAGAATATGATTCATCGCGCAATAGGATAGACAAGGAACTGCTAGGAAACTATATGCCAAATAATGATACGCAAAGGGACGTGAACAAAGGTCCATCCAAGTATCTTGCTCTACATTTGAGATTTGAAGTGGATATGGTGGCTTATTCCTTTTGTGAATTTGGAGGTGGAGAAAGTGAGAGAAAAGAATTACAAGCTTACAGAGAAACTCATTTCCCATTGGTTCTTCAACGACTTAAGAATTTGAAGTACGTTCGTGTTCTCATATATGTTGGATCTTTTCCATATGCTGCTTATTGCTTGCTGAATTTTAAATCGACATATATATTTTTATGCTGTATATAGGCTGCCTTCTCCTGACGAATTGAGAACTTCTGGAAGATGTCCATTAACACCAGAGGAAGCAGGTCTGCTTCTTGTCGGTCTTGGTTTTGAACGTAATACATACATATATCTTGCTGGTTCTCAAATCTATGGTGGAAAATCAAGGATGAAGCTGTTCACCAACCTTTATCCAAATTTAGTAACCAAGGAAGATCTACTAACGCCTAGTGAACTTGAGCCTTTTAGGAATTTCTCTTCTCAGGTAATCTTCAATAATTTCTGTATTTGGTTTTCAGATATTATGCTTCATTTTCAACTACTATTGCTATTTTATTTTATGTTGTAGAAGGTTTGAAATGTGAATTGGTAAATTCAATGTCTTGCCAAACTTACACCTCTAACAAGGCTTTGGGTTAGACTATTAAGAAATCAACGTAATTTAACACACAAATCAACTTGAGGATTGGCAACTTGCCCTCAAATAATAAACAGGAACTGAATATAATCATAGGCTTTCTAATATGATAGGCAATTTAAGATGGTGTGTTGTCATTGTAGACTGATTGCCCCAAGCTTTTCTTGTCTGTTTCTGCAGCTAGCCGCACTGGACTTTATTGCGTGTGCAACTGCTGATGTTTTTGCCATGACTGACTCGGGAAGTCAACTTTCTTCCTTAGTATCAGGTTTTCGTACATATTTTGGTGGTGGTCATGCTCCTACGTTGCGGCCAAACAGAAAGAGGCTTGCAGCTATATTGTTGGAGAACGACACTATAGCATGGAACAATTTTGAAAATAGGGTAAAGAAAATGATTGACGAAGGGCAAAGGATTAATGTGAGGCGTGATGGACAGAGCATTTATCGACAACCTAGGAGTCCTGAATGCATGTGCAAATCTTGATAACCTTACGCTGTTGGTCAGTTACACTACTACATAGTATATGTACTTTTTTTTTGTTGACAATATTGATGCCACAATATTGATGTAAATACATTTGATATTTTTTTTTTGGCAAATGATGACAAAATATACAAGCCACAAGGCGATGCCTCCATTTATACTGGCTGTCCAAACATCAATTTCGAGTATATGCTATGTTACTAGACACTCCATGTACTTGTGGAATCCTTGGCACTTTGACACAAATATGAAGAATTGGACGTCTAAACTTCTCATAGTGAAAACCAAGTCCAAGTAACACAGTATAAATGGGAATTAACTTCAAACACAAATCAATGAAAGAACTAACAAATAATATATATTATTATTAAATTAAACCCGAAATACCGAGATGAGATGTACATAAATCAATCAACTAAGCTATTAAGGCGTAAGAGCAAAACTTGATTTACTCCATGAATAAATATCTTCTTCGTCCCCTCTTCATCACCAGGATTGTGACAATAACAATGCTATCAAAAAGATTCTAAACTACTATCAAAGGACCAGGAAAACTGGTTAAGAGGGGTGAATACTGTCATGGATTTCCACCTCATGATGGAGGGAAAAAGCGGTTGAGGTTGAAGGGTAGAGTGTAGAACTCCTCATTTCTGCTATCACCTTTAAATGTTCGGAATTTGACCCACCATGGCATTCCTCTGTCTCTGGCACTGTCCTTGTAGTCAAGGGTGTTGTCTAGGAGAACTGAGACTAGCAGTGCAACTGCCGGTGAAGAAGAGAAGATGGTATTGAGGAAATCATTGAACTGCAATTACAACCAAAAAAAGTATTTGAAGTCAATTTTTGTGCAGGGGAATAAATGTAGCAATTTTTTTTACCCTTTGCTATAATAAGAGTAATGTTCTCACCCATCCAGCCTTGGTGTGAGAAGGTCCATGCAGTGCACCTGCAGTGTATTCTCTGAAATAATTAGGAATAGAAAGACCAAGGAACATGGATACTCCTATTATAAAGAGATTTCGCATCGAGTTCATATTTGTGAACTGTAAGAATGATAGTCCAACTGAACCTACAAAATTTTCATTGAACAGAAAATTAGTTCTTGAATCTCTCTCATCTCGTCTTCTCTACAAATCCACCAGTCAATTTGTCACTTACCAACAAGGCCAAAGAAAACACAGTATGTTGCGGCAAATATAGGAAAAGGTATTGAAGCAAAGAGAGCACCAAATTTTCCTGCAAGAATTGGTCAGTGAAAAGGTGTGAGTTAATGAGAAATATGCTAAGTTTGCTGTAAAGGGATTATGAAGCCTACAAAGATATTAGGCCCCACCTAACATAGAGAAAAAGATCATGAATCCGGCAGAAACTTGAACAACTCTTCGGCTTCCCACACGAGTGCTTCCAATCAGGCCTACGTTTTCTCTGATATTCAACAAAATTTGTGTTATGCTTTACTTATAGCAGGACATTAGTATATATAAAAGCATGCTTGTGCACGTATTTCTTACATAGAAACTGCAGAGCCACTTAATGTCCCAAAGAGACCACTCAACAAGATCCCAATACCCTGCCAGCCTATACCGCGACTCAAAACATGAGCCGGAGGAGGAGTGGCACTTGCAAGACGAGCTGCTGCTTTGAAAGCTCCAGTTGACTATAGCAATATGAATTGTGTTATATAACGAAGTTCTAATGCATACATATGTCCAAGCATATGAATGGCAGTCAAGCTTAATTTAAGGTGAATATGAATGATGATACCTCAATTAGTGAGACTAGTACAGCGGCCATCATTCCGAATGCATGACCTGCATTGAAAGAAGGTGCACCCCACTGTAAAGGGTATGGGATCTTTATCCTACACAAGTAATATCAAGGAAATCAAGGTACGTCCACTAAATTTTTTGGGTAACCAAAAACAATTTGTTATTTCCCATGAGATCTGAGAATGACTTCCAATAAATTCTTAAATTTTCATCTTAAAGATTCCATTGTAGTTTTATTACCATGGTGCAGTAGCGATGAGGTTAGCTTTGTCAGTTCGACAGTTCATCTGCGTTTTCTCAGGGCGGTGTTTGTAGGCACCACTAGCCGTCAAAAGATGTGCATAAGCCCATATAACTGTAATTGATAGAAGGAGAGCAAAGCGTTCCAGCATCGGCAGCTGCCTTATCTGAAAATGTTTCAGATACTGTACGCAGGAAAAAAAAAATAAAAATCAAGATCTTAGTAACAAAAGCAGTTTGAACCAAAAGCGACACGAAAATGGACAGGTACTAAATCTATATGTAGTACCAGTCAAGTTATTGCAAGCCTTAAATCTTCTGTTTAGTATATTTTGTGTCTCATATCAATTCAAACAAGTTGTGTAAGTGAACCCATTGGTGTCCAAAATCTTCTTCAACTATTCATTCATTATTAAGGTCCACTAAAGATTATGACTATGTAACATTCCTAACTTTTGGCAAAAAGACACTTTACTCATTATACAAAAGTACATCATCAAAAAAACTACCTGAGAGAAGACAACAAACAAAATAAGCATGGGAATGCCAATTTCAACACATCCTCCCACCTGAAAATCCAGACCAACCATATAAGTATATATTCGACTTCATCTCAGAAAGATACAGTAAGAAACGTAAATTTTTTNTACAAATCCACCAGTCAATTTGTCACTTACCAACAAGGCCAAAGAAAACACAGTATGTTGCGGCAAATATAGGAAAAGGTATTGAAGCAAAGAGAGCACCAAATTTTCCTGCAAGAATTGGTCAGTGAAAAGGTGTGAGTTAATGAGAAATATGCTAAGTTTGCTGTAAAGGGATTATGAAGCCTACAAAGATATTAGGCCCCACCTAACATAGAGAAAAAGATCATGAATCCGGCAGAAACTTGAACAACTCTTCGGCTTCCCACACGAGTGCTTCCAATCAGGCCTACGTTTTCTCTGATATTCAACAAAATTTGTGTTATGCTTTACTTATAGCAGGACATTAGTATATATAAAAGCATGCTTGTGCACGTATTTCTTACATAGAAACTGCAGAGCCACTTAATGTCCCAAAGAGACCACTCAACAAGATCCCAATACCCTGCCAGCCTATACCGCGACTCAAAACATGAGCCGGAGGAGGAGTGGCACTTGCAAGACGAGCTGCTGCTTTGAAAGCTCCAGTTGACTATAGCAATATGAATTGTGTTATATAACGAAGTTCTAATGCATACATATGTCCAAGCATATGAATGGCAGTCAAGCTTAATTTAAGGTGAATATGAATGATGATACCTCAATTAGTGAGACTAGTACAGCGGCCATCATTCCGAATGCATGACCTGCATTGAAAGAAGGTGCACCCCACTGTAAAGGGTATGGGATCTTTATCCTACACAAGTAATATCAAGGAAATCAAGGTACGTCCACTAAATTTTTTGGGTAACCAAAAACAATTTGTTATTTCCCATGAGATCTGAGAATGACTTCCAATAAATTCTTAAATTTTCATCTTAAAGATTCCATTGTAGTTTTATTACCATGGTGCAGTAGCGATGAGGTTAGCTTTGTCAGTTCGACAGTTCATCTGCGTTTTCTCAGGGCGGTGTTTGTAGGCACCACTAGCCGTCAAAAGATGTGCATAAGCCCATATAACTGTAATTGATAGAAGGAGAGCAAAGCGTTCCAGCATCGGCAGCTGCCTTATCTGAAAATGTTTCAGATACTGTACGCAGGAAAAAAAAAATAAAAATCAAGATCTTAGTAACAAAAGCAGTTTGAACCAAAAGCGACACGAAAATGGACAGGTACTAAATCTATATGTAGTACCAGTCAAGTTATTGCAAGCCTTAAATCTTCTGTTTAGTATATTTTGTGTCTCATATCAATTCAAACAAGTTGTGTAAGTGAACCCATTGGTGTCCAAAATCTTCTTCAACTATTCATTCATTATTAAGGTCCACTAAAGATTATGACTATGTAACATTCCTAACTTTTGGCAAAAAGACACTTTACTCATTATACAAAAGTACATCATCAAAAAAACTACCTGAGAGAAGACAACAAACAAAATAAGCATGGGAATGCCAATTTCAACACATCCTCCCACCTGAAAATCCAGACCAACCATATAAGTATATATTCGACTTCATCTCAGAAAGATACAGTAAGAAACGTAAATTTTTTTGTAATACTCCCTCTGTTTTTATTTACTTGCTACATTGGACCAAAATATGTGAGAGCTTTTTGGTCCGTATGTAGCAAGTAAAAAAAAGACGGAGAGAGTATTTAAAACCTGCATTTTGGAGAAATTTAAAAATTGGTGATTGTACTTACCACAGTGAATCCCCTATCAAGCAGGCCAAAACCAACCAGTGAGATAACTGGAACCATTCCCAATGGACTAAAAAACCTGACATACCATTCATAAAATCTATGTTAATTGTGATCTACATACATTGAAGTTATAATAGATACATCCTCTTTCATTCAAGTTTACACTACATAAATTTAAAATAAAGAAACAGATATGTGAGATCATTAATAATTAGAGAGGTATGTAAAGTCATGTAGCGCGTCATTTGATCAAGCTTAGCTTGGCCTTAATCCAAGCCAAAACCCGCTAAATCAGTCCATGTGTTTATCAGGTTGTCGAGCAGTAACTGAAGAGTGTTCGAGGCCTGAATAATTTTTTGAACACTACGTGGTGCACGGAGGGAGGGGCCGAGGGGGTATTCCCTTGGCTATCTAGACAATTATATTGGCTTAAGTGAACTTCAAAGAGTATGAACTAAATTAGCTGCATGGCTACATGCCTACATAGTATGAAGTTGTAGCTTTTTTGGTCAAAAAAGCCCATACTAAAAGTATAGACAGATTATATTGAAAAGACAATCACCATAATTATGCAATCCCAACCAAAGATATGATTTCTGACATTAGTATCTCAAGGGGTTTGGCTTCAACTGGTATACTTGGTGCCTTGGTGGGTCCAACCCTCATTATAGAATTTTTAACCCTTCAACAAACCGGATGTATGTTACGAATCTTCATTTCACCTCAAGTACCTATGTCGGACACTAGACTTTAGACCATTAATATGACACTTGGACATTCGAACTAAAATCATTCAAAGTTTGTAAGTGGACATGCGTATGTCACTTGAACACTTCATTTTAAAACTAAAATTATTCATTATATACACAGTAAACGTCATTCAGAAATTTCACTAGTTAGAAAGGCGTTTTCAACACTTGGAGACAAGCACCCAAGTAAAACACTTTTAAAAGAGTCCAAGTAATATAGCTTGTAATCATTTCTAACAAAAACTAGAAAGCATGAATTCAACTGTGATCTACAGTTTAATCATCTAACCTTGAACAAATTGCCCATAATTGGCTATATCCAAGGATTATTTGCACACTTGATGCCACAATTAGAGCTCCTTGAACTGCCCTCATTGTACTATTAAATCTCTGTCAATCAAATATATCATAATTAAGTAGCATATAATATACAATAAAAAAAGCAACTAAACTAAATGAAGAGCTTAAGTAATCAATTCCAAAAAAAATTTACTTATCAAATGACAGATTTACAACTTTAGTATCATCCACTAACTTTCTAAGCTTACTGAAAAAGTTCAACAAACAAACTTTATCCTAAAAGTGTCATTAAAGATAAGTATCAGTGCATCACATACAATTTTTAAGTTTAGAAAATGGTATCAAATATGCATATTCAATGACAACAATATACTGAAATACACTTTCTTTACTCTCAAGAACTTAAAGTTAGTTCCTTTACTAAAAGCCAGTGTGATAGGTGGGTCAAGGAAATCTAGGCTTTTTCTTTCCTTCTATCTTTAACTTGCAATTTGCAAATTGCACTCAAATACAATTAAGCTTTTGTATTAATACACTCCATTGTGTGTACCTTGTTAAGGCCTCCATTTTAAATTTTATTAATTGCAACATTTAGACTTTTGCGCTATTCATATGTATGATATTTAGAATCTTTGACAATTTGTATGTTGAGAAAAATAATCAATCATGTGTGTAACTTGTTAATATCTCGGTTTTATCAATTGCAACATTTAGACTTTTGCACTATTTATATGTATGATTTCTCCAATCTTTGACAATTTATACGTTGAGAAAAATAATTAGTCATATGAGATCAAAATTAAGTTCCATTATCTTGACGTATATTTACTAAATATAAGCGGAATAGTTTTTATAATTTTTAGTACATAATACTCGTATGTAACTAAAGATAATACCCCTTTTGCTCTTTAATCTTTGCAATACTTAGCCAAAAAAACTCTTACAAAAAGTGAGTCTATGTTAGAAAGATTTAAGGACAAAAGTAATAATATTTAAAGCTGCATGCTCTAATTGTAAATTTTATGTGCAAAAGAAAAGTAATTAAAAAAAGTTACCAAATGTGGATCATCAATTCTAGCCAAAGAAGAGTCATGGATGATGGAGATAATGGGGACCATATAAGCATATGACGCACCAATCACCGTTGGTAGACGAGTTCCAAAGAGTGATTGTAGTAGTGTATTGATTCCTTGTACAAAAAGTAATGTTTGCACTACTCTTGCTTTGTCACCCTACATGTAAATTTTTGTACACAAAAACATGTTAAATGCATTAGCACACATGGATTTACAATTTTACACAACAACAACACTATTGCACATGTATGTATTTCACTAATGGCAAAATGCATGTGTAAAAAGAAGCAAGCAAAGTGCACCTATAGTAAGCCTATAGGATGTGTGCATATAACATGACCCGGTAGTTAGTGAATAACATAACACGATTTTGCGGCATTTTTATCATAGGTTATATCATAGCATGACACGGTTTTGCAGCATTTTTATATCATAAGTTCTTAGTTCAAATCTCATTTTAACTAAAACCTTACCGTTTAGCGGTTACTATAGGGTGTGTGCATACAACATGACCCCGTAGTTAGTGAGCTTATTAAGCAAAGGTTACAACATAACATGGCACAGTTTGTTGTCATTTCTAGCATAGTTTCTAGTTCTAATCTCATCTCAAAGTTTTCAACTAACCTTACTTTACTAGATTACTACAATGCAAATAGCCAAATACAAAGTATATATGTAATAAAAGTACACGTTTTATAGTCATCCATGATGCTTTTCTACATTTGTAAGTTATTCCATGATACTTTTTTACATTAATACTCATTTATAAAAGTAATGAATCACCATTTTACACTCTTTATAATTAAAATGGTCGAAATAAATAGATATAATAGGAAAGATTTTAGATGTAACTAACTTTTCAAAATGTCATTAAAAAAAACTTAACCAATTTTCGTAAAAGGATATAGTAGTAATACTTGGATATATTAAGGGCTAAGTTATTAAACAGAACACAATACAATAATGTTGTGCTTTTATAAAAGTAATACTATAAGAAAAAGAAAACAGTGGCATTGCAAAACTAGCTTCACCAAATTCAACAGATTATTGGTTCAATTCATAATTTTGCATCAATAATATTTACTACTACTCATTTTGTAAATATATCTACACTAATCAAAATGAATGAAATATTACTCGAATTTTATTACTCCCTCCGTCTTTTTTTTTTAGCATTGCTACATCTAGTTCTCTAAGGCTCTACCTATCGGATAAACTATCCATCACTAACGGATTAAAAAAAAATTAATCTAGCCGACTAGGATTCCACTACCAACACTCTCAAGCTGAATGTAGTTTTTTCCGCAACAAAAGTTACAGAATTAAAGCTTTTCTAAAATCCACTAAGCATTTGCTTCAAAGTTCAAATTAATCACACTTAAACTATTTAAACTCTGTTTTGATTAAAACCATGAAAATGAGCAGAAAAAAGCAGAGTTCCTCTGTTTTTTTTTCTTTTATTAATTTCAAGAAATTAACAAAAATCCCATGAAAATAAGTTAAAAGCTAAGTAAAGAAGAAGAAACTTACATCAGAACCTCCCATTAAAGAAACAAGAAATGTAGGAATCATAACAGCAGTTCCTAATGATAATATGTAATGCTGAAATCCCAATGCTACTGCTTCCCCTGTTTCAAACCACTCAAATTAATCAGCAAACATTATTTCCTTTTCTTTTGTGTATATAAAAGAGGTTCGGCGATACAAATATCATTGGTTGGTACGAGGATTTGAACCCCTGACCTCCTAGGTTACACCCGGAGGTCAGGTTAGGTGAAGCCACTACTCCATACCTCACTCCTTATCGAAACATTTATTGTAACTTAATTAATATAAAACCAAAATAAATCCATAGAAAAAATAATTAAAAATTTACAAAAAATAATTTAAAAAAATAGGGAAATTTGGAAATTTTACCCCAAGAAGGATTAGAGTCAATACAATACTCTAATCCTTGAAGTTGGTCAGTTGGTGGGTGACTAATTTCTTCAGGTTTTATTGCTTCCATGATATATATTTTTTTATAGAGTTTTTTCCTTAGTTTGAGGATCACAAATTACCCAATAGCAATTTTTGTTGTTTCTTCTAAATAAAATGTAAAAAATAGAAAGAAAATTAGCATGAAATGAAATGAAATTTAGTCAATAAAATTAAATAAAAAAAGTGATAACAATATTGAAGAAAAAGTAGGAAAAAAAATAAAAAGAGAGTAGGAAAAAATGGAGTAAATAGTAGAGCTTTTAAGTACAAGTAGAGACTAGAGAACAGGTGATTCCCACTTCTTCAAACAATGTGAAAGGTTTCCGTTAGCTTTTAAGAAATTACGAAATTGCCCTTTAAGGAACTGCCAAATTCTTAGTTACCGTTACTTATATTTATTTAAGTGTCACTGATCATGTTGCAGTAGTACTAACTAATACACGTAGGAAATTTGGAGGAGTTTAATTAGTTGTGAACTTGTGATTAATTAATTAAGTGGTTAATTAGTGGTAAAGATGTGGGTTTTGCAAGGTTCCTAAGTTTACTCCTCAAAAGAAGTAATGTTGTTAAATTTAGGTTAATTCTACTTCCATCATTTCAGACCAATATAAAATTGTGAAGGTTTAGTTTAATTTTATTTTATTAACATTTATAATTGCTTTTGGGAAGAATGTTGTGGGGTTTTGCTTAGCCAATAATATTGATTGATATATGTTGTTTTAGTTGAAAATGTAGTCAAAGTGTCAAACTACACATAGTTATCTAGTTTACTTTAATTTATCTTATGTTGTGGGGTATGTTTGCTAAATGTGTCTCCTACAAAATATGTTTATGATAGGTTCTTTTTTAGGAAAAATTATGTAGACAAAAGTTTTAGATTACGAAAACCTATAAAATCTAGAGTTTCGACGTTTTGAAAACTTAAACACTAGTATTCACTAAATTTTTGAAAAATAGAAAATGTTTCTCATATGAAGCTACTCCATCTGATGTTAATTGTTGAAGGAAGCTAAACACTCAAATCATGCATAAGATCTGTCTTTGTTGATGGCTACTTTTTTTAAGAATGAATTTGTGTTAGCTTATTTCTTTTTCTTTTATTTAATCTTCTTAATTTGTCCACTCTTTTAGTACTATTGAGGTTAATGCGGATTACTACAAATTGATCATTGGACATAGTTAAATTTCATTATCTTGTTTGCAATACAATATAAAAACCAGCCAAATTGTTTGTAGGTAAGATAATTTTAATTTTTTCTTTTCGATATTGTTTACGTAGTATTTTCCTTAACGTTTCTCCATATCCTTATCTTTAAAATTTGCTCTTCTTCCTCTCTAAAATGAGTTTGTTTTGAAAATTATATTCATTTATGTACTACATAAGTTGTAGTTACATAAATAAGAATTAAATTTGATTTGATAATGATGTAGGAAAACAAATGGGCCAACTTGGTAAACGTTACTTTATTATGGTAATAGGAATGAATTTTCAATTTAATTTGATAGAAAATAAAGTGGTGTCATGTTCTTTCAATAAAGTTTATGTTCAACAATTTAATACATATATTTTTTTAAATTTTATATGGCTGGGTTGATTTCAACTAAATTTAATTCAATTAATATTTAAAAACATATAAGAACTAATAACTGCTAATGTAATAACTTGACATTTTAGTCCATATAAACCTATACAATATACATTGATACATATCATTACATGGAGGACATTTCAATTTCAAAAATATACACATGAAGGACCATAAGTCCATAAGCAAGGGATTCATTATTATATGTCAACCGTGTTAACCTTGAGTCGAGGTCTTATCCATTTCTTAAGGGAAATGGAGAGTTCATGGTCATGAAGGAGAATTGTTAGGGATATTTTTTTAAAATTTTAATTATTATACTAACATATGTCATATTAAAATTATGAGAAAAGAAATGGAGAGATTCCTAATACTGTCAACCTATAGCTAACAAGAAACCCGTCTTCATTATTATTATTTTGGTGGAGATAGGGAGCTATAATGGCGAACGATGAAAATCGATTTTATGATCTCTTGAAACCTAGAAGAAATCTCTAACGGTCTAACCAAAATCCCTTGGTCGATGTTCGTTATGCTAGTGTTAATTTTTGGGATTTATCATTGTGTTTCTCATTCAATTAAAATTGTGCACACTTTGTGATGCATTTTAAATTTGTTGGCGTTGGCTAATTAAGCAACAAATATCTTCTCATATGTGCCATAACCCAAACAAACAAGATTTCCATAGTTATAAACTCTTTAAATAAAAGATACAATAACAAAAGGTTGAATTTTCAGATTAAATAAGTAGGATTTAGTGTTCCTCTGACACAAATGGATTCGCTAACCAAAATCTGACTCAACTCTACGTGTGATAACGACTATATCTTCATATTGGCTGCTACAATTGGTTCCAAAAAGTAACTGTAATAAATTAAATATACAAAACTTAGTTAATGTACCTTCTCATTGATTAATTCCATTTCTATGTTTTCATTTTATTTATCCTCGTACAACTCTTGTTTCAAATTTTGTTTTTCCAAAGCCATGAATGAGATATGTACTTTTTTCAGAGGTTAGTGTATTTCATATTTTCATTTGTGAACGAAATTGTTCCATAATGATTAATGCAAGAGGGTATGGGATACAAAATCGGCCGTTGCTAATTTGGCTTCTTCGTTTTGTAGGTTGTTAATGAGCAAATACATCGAAATTCATGTTTAGACTTCGGACTATATAATCAACAAGTAAGGCATATACATATACATAATTAAGTTTATGGAAACACATCGAATAAGATATTATATGGACATAGTTAAGGATGGCAAAGTCAAACAATGTGTTATAAATAAATATATCGTTGCAAAATCAACCTATTGCAAGTATAAGAATGAAGACAGTATGAAATATCCATAGTACTTCCTCTACCTTATTTCTTTCCCCCAGCGACTTGTGCAAGCAACTAAGCAAGATTAGGTGTAGGTAAATGGTGGGAAATGTCAACATTGTTAGGGTTCAAAATTTATGGAGAGAAAACAATTGTCGAAAGAATGTATCAAATTATCAATACAGCCAAAAAGTTTCAGGAAAAAAGGAAGTACGTTTCGTGTCTAAAGCATTAATATGAGTTCAAAACCAACACAAACATTGTGCAGACTTCAAATATAATGAGTCCTACATGTTCCACAAAATGTAAATGAACTAATAGAGTGAGGAGGATCATGTTATTAGAGGTTAATTAATATAAATGTTCTGTTAATTTTCCCTATTGGCAGGGATCGATGGGCCCAAGTTACACCGAAAAAATACTGTGTTAAATCTAACCATACACTGGTGTAATTTTAACACATTTGATGACCAGCTTGTAAATACAGATAAACAGGAAAAGACCTAAATTAAACCAAGAGCTTGTAGATAAATACCAGCACGCACCCCTTTCTATCCAATGCACGTCAACTATCAAGAGCACCAAGTGCTTTCATGTCCTCCAAGAAAGCCGAATAAGAGTCATCAATGCTTGGAGGTTTTGGTGCAGATGGGATTGCAGTTGATTGTGGTTTTGGAGCAGGAGCCATGGGCTGTTGAGGGATAGTTGCTGTGGTGGTTGTTGACACTTTTGACTTAGGCTTGGGACGAGCAGACTCCCTTCTAATACGTACTGATGCAGGAACCTGTGGCCACATAAATGAATCATATGTTTATTATAGACCAAAGTAATCATACACACATTGACAATAAAGAAGTTGACATCTAAAAACGAATGGATTTTTCCATAAACTAAAACCGAAAATATCCCCTTCAACAAAAAATTTAAACATTCAACAGGTAAAAATGGCCATTTAAAAGTAAGGAAAATTCACACAGATAATCCCAACAGGGGGAGATCTCATAGTAATTCCATAATTGATTTATTCTACTATAGTCCAAATTACATTATTGCCTCCCAAATATATATAAACATACGTAAAAGACACTAGCACTCATTTGACGTCTACCAAGTCATGATGTAACTAAATTTAAATTTCATGCACAATTACAATATAAAAACTCATTTCTCTTCAAAGAGTTCTTTACCAACTCAGAAATCACTTCTTTGCACTACATGCCTACAACTGCAAATCCCATCTGTCTCACTAAAGATTTTAGTACATCAAGTTTTCTACTCCGCACTTATTTTTCTTTATCAGCTATATTAATGTAACTTCTCTGCAAATCTCCCAATTTAGCCGCTCAACTTCCTTACAGAGCACGTTTGATACGCTATTTTTTAGGAATCAATTTAACCTTTTCATCACCTACAGTTTGATATAAGATCTTGGTAACACAATCATTTACTTACAGGTAACTATTAAGTATTAACACCCCCCCCCCCCCCTCTTCCTCTGTTACCTTCCCAACCCTAAGATCCTTTCCCTTTTATCTTTTTGCCATTCCATTTTCTTTAGTGTACCAAACACCTA
>PYUH01000040.1:2489955-2505404 GCA_016808085.1 Suaeda aralocaspica | reverse complement strand
GTTCTTTCAATAAAGTTTATGTTCAACAATTTAATACAATATTTTTTTAAATTTTATATGGCTGGGTTGATTTCAACTAAATTTAATTCAATAATATTTAAAAACATATAAGAACAATAACTGCTAATGTAATAACTTGACATTTTAGTCCATTAAACCTATACAATATACATTGATACATATCATTACATGGGGAACATTCAATTTCAAAAAATACACATGAAGGACCATAAGTCCATAAGCAAGGGATTCATTTATATGTCAACCGTGTTAACCTTGAGTCGAGGTCTTATCCATTTCTTAAGGGAAATGGAAGCATGAAGGAGAAGAGGAGAGAAACAATAAAAATAAACAAAATAAAAAATGAGAAAAGAAATGGAGAGATTCCTAATACTGTCAACCTATAGCTAACAAGAAACCGTCTTCATTATTTTATTTTGGTGGAGATAGGGAGCTATAATGGCGAACGATGAAAATCGATTTTATGATCTCTTGAAACCTAGAAGAAATCTCTAACGGTCTAACCAAAATCCCTTGGTCGATGTTCGTTATGATGTGTAATTTTTGGGATTTATCATTGTGTTTCTCATTCAATTAAAATTGTGCACACTTTGTGATGCATTTTAAATTGTTGGCGTTGGCTAATTAAGCAACAAATATCTTCTCATAGTGCATAACCCAAACAACAAGATTTCCATAGTTATAACTCTTTAAATAAAAGATACAATAACAAAAGGTTGAATTTTCAGATTAAATAAGTAGGATTTAGTGTTCCTCTGACACAAATGGATTCGCTAACCAAAATCTGACTCAACTCTACGTGTGATAACGACTAATCTTCATATTGGCTGCTACAATTGGTTCCAAAAAGTAACTGTAATAAATTAAATTACAAAACTAGTTAATGTACCTTCTCATTGATTAATTCCATTTCTATGTTTTCATTTTTTATTATCTCGTACAACTCTTGTTTCAAATTTTGTTTTTCCAAAGCCATGAATGAGATATGTACTTTTTTCAGAGGTTAGTGTATTTCATATTTTCATTTGTGAACGAAATTGTTCATAATGATTAATGCAAGAGGGTATGGGATACAAAATCGGCCGTTGCTAATTTGGCTTCTTCGTTTTGTAGGGTGTTAATGAGCAAATACATCGAAAATTCATGTTTAGACTTCGGGACTATATAATCAACAAGTAAGGCATTACATAACATAATTAAGTTTATGGAAACACATCGAATAAGATTTATATGGACATAGTTAAGGATGGCAAAGTCAAACAATGTGTTATAAATAAATATATCGTTGCAAAATCAACCTATTGCAAGTATAAGAATGAAGACAGTAGAATATCCATAGTACTTCCTTACCTTATTCTTTCCCAGCGACTTGTGCAAGCAACTAAGCAAGATTAGGTGTAGGAAATGGTGGGAAATGTCAACATTGTTAGGGTTCAAATTTATGGAGAGAAAACAATTGTCGAAAGAATGTATCAAATTATCAATACAGCCAAAAAGTTTCAGGAAAAAAGGAAGTACGTTTCGTGTCTAAAGCATTAATATGAGTTCAAAACCAAACACACATTGTGCAGCTTCACATATATCAAATATAATGAGTCCTACATGTTCCACAAAATGTAAATGAACTAATAGAGTGAGGAGGATCATGTTATTAGAGGTTAATTAATATAAATGTTCTGTTAATTTTCCCTATTGGCAGGGATCGATGGGCCCAAGTTACACCGAAAAAATACTGTGTTAAATCTAACCATACACTGGTGTAATTTTAACACATTTGATGACCAGCTTGTAAATACAGATAAACAGGAAAAGACCTAAATTAAACCAAGAGCTTGTAGATAAATACCAGCACGCACCCCTTTCTATCCAATGCACGTCAACTATCAAGAGCACCAAGTGCTTTCATGTCCTCCAAGAAAGCCGAATAAGAGTCATCAATGCTTGGAGGTTTTGGTGCAGATGGGATTGCAGTTGATTGTGGTTTTGGAGCAGGAGCCATGGGCTGTTGAGGGATAGTTGCTGTGGTGGTTGTTGACACTTTTGACTTAGGCTTGGGACGAGCAGACTCCCTTCTAATACGTACTGATGCAGGAACCTGTGGCCACATAAATGAATCATATGTTTATTATAGACCAAAGTAATCATACACACATTGACAATAAAGAAGTTGACATCTAAAAACGAATGGATTTTTCCATAAACTAAAACCGAAAATATCCCCTTCAACAAAAAATTTAAACATTCAACAGGTAAAAATGGCCATTTAAAAGTAAGGAAAATTCACACAGATAATCCCAACAGGGGGAGATCTCATAGTAATTCCATAATTGATTTATTCTACTATAGTCCAAATTACATTATTGCCTCCCAAATATATATAAACATACGTAAAAGACACTAGCACTCATTTGACGTCTACCAAGTCATGATGTAACTAAATTTAAATTTCATGCACAATTACAATATAAAAACTCATTTCTCTTCAAAGAGTTCTTTACCAACTCAGAAATCACTTCTTTGCACTACATGCCTACAACTGCAAATCCCATCTGTCTCACTAAAGATTTTAGTACATCAAGTTTTCTACTCCGCACTTATTTTTCTTTATCAGCTATATTAATGTAACTTCTCTGCAAATCTCCCAATTTAGCCGCTCAACTTCCTTACAGAGCACGTTTGATACGCTATTTTTTAGGAATCAATTTAACCTTTTCATCACCTACAGTTTGATATAAGATCTTGGTAACACAATCATTTACTTACAGGTAACTATTAAGTATTAACCCCCCCCCCCCCCCTCTTCCTCTGTTACCTTTCCCAACCCTAAGATCCTTTCCCTTTTATCTTTTTGCCATTCCATTTCTTTAGTGTACCAAACACCTAATAATAACACTTAGTATTAACCTTTCCACTCCTAATTTATTCCCATTACATTTCTCATCCTAAATTTATACCAAACTCCCCATTAAAATATATATGAGAGCTTAATACAGACGAACAAGGATAAACATCACAACCCAAGTAAGCATCATTTTAAAATAAGCACAAACTTTCAGAATTAGTAATATCACACGATTATCTACTCCAACCCAACATAATGACTGCAAGATATAAAGGAATAATTTCTTATAACAAAAATGAACATACCATAGCTGTAAGCTCTGGTGTGTGCTGAGCTAGCGGCCTCTTTACAACTGTGGGTGCAGCTGATTTAACATAAGATGGTTTCTGCGGAGCAGTTGGCCTCATTGCATTTGGGTCATCCTGTAGCATCATAGGTGGAGGACCTGGAGGAAGCGGGGGTCTCATCATTGGAGGTGGTCCGGGGGGAGCACCATACGGCGGCCTAGGCATAAGGGGAACCATTCCCGGTGGTGCAGGTTGTCCAGGAACTCCAGAAGGTGGCCTCATGTCTGGTGGAGGAAATCTTGAAATACCTGGGGGTAAAACATCAGGCTGTAACGCAGGGAGTGCAACGGGTCCTGGCACACCTGGTAACGGAGGATGATGGCGTGGTGGAGGTGGAGGAGGAGGGAGAATTTTTGAAAGATCTTTACCCACTTCCTGACTTTTGGCATCAGGTTCCACACTAGACTGATTCTCTGCTGATTTAGGAGGCAAACCCGGTGGAGGAGGTGGTGGTGGGATCATATTTGGCACCTGCACAAAATACATATACTCACTATCAATTAGTCGACATATCCAGTTAGCATACAAACCCCATCATGAATCACTCTTAAACCAGATAGGCTGCCTAAGCATTCTTTTGATGTAAAGTTAATATGCACTATAATTTCAGTCAAAAGAAAAGGGAAATAAGGTATAAACATATAACACTAAGATGATCATCAACTATGTTGATACCAAGCTAACAACTATGTTAGCCCTAACCCAAAAAAAAGAAGGGGGGATAGCAGATACACAGAGAAATTTGCCAAAGTCATATATGAGAATTACCTGCATATCTATTGAGGTAGAACCATCTGAAACTAAATTTCGATTATCATCCTTCTCACTTCCAGAAGTGCCAGGTGCTGGTGGATGTATAGACTGTTGATGAGGTAAAGGTGGAGGATGAGCTCCAAAATGTTCTCTAGGAGGAGGACCAGGTGGTGGTGGAGGAGGTGGAGGTGGAGGCAATGCAGATGCCAGATCTGGACCTGAAGGCTTTGGAGGCATTGGTGGTGGAGGTGGTAAAGGCAGAGATGCAGGTACATCAGTGCCATCAACGGAATCAGGCTCACCGCTTGTCGGCAAAGGAGGTGGTGGAGGAGGTGCAGGCAACTCACTGTCATCAAGACCTGCAGAAGATGCAGCCCCAGTTGAGGAGGAAGCTTCTGACAAAGGTATTCGAGGCCCTGCCATTAAGGAAAAAAAGGTATGAAGAAAAGAGCAAAGGCATTATGAGTAGGTTACAAGCAGAACACATAAAAATCATATAGGATATTAGAATGTGAAAAGTAGACCTATAGATGACTTGTACATAGGAGGCTTTCCAGGGGGCGGTGCTCCAGTGGGGTTCAATGTGGGATGATAGTATACAGAATCCTGCAAGCGCACACAAATCAATTACGGAAAAGAAGGAAGAAATATCAAAGGCAAATGTAAAACCTATCAAGCAAGTCAAAAGATATTTAAATATAATTCCGTCCACTTTTGAATCTGCCAGTTCTACACTTTACATAGATCTGCTTCAGAGTATGTAATAATCTTTAGCCAAGACTGTATCTTAAACACAATCTTCTATACAAGACCTTCAAAGGAGAGCAGAGACCATTACAACAATAGAATTAGGACAAAGTATGGTTTACTTCAGGTTTTGGGTGCTTCACTCTTTCTTCCTCCTCAGCTGAGGTCCGCCTATGTACAGGTCCCAAATGGCTGCAGCAGATTTACCTTGTATCAGAAAAACACATTAAATAGAAAACTTTAAAAAAATAAGATAAAAGTGAATAAAATGTACCTGAACATAACTGGTTCCTCACCCTTTTCCTTCATTTTATCTTCATATTCCTGTTAAACAGAACATAGAATTAATCATATCACCAAGTTAGTCATTTCAACACACCCTACCACATCCTTTCCACAAAATTCTTCCTTTTTGCATTGGAGGAAGAGTATACTTAAAAACCAAGCAAGCAAATCGGGTCCTCTAGAGTGAGCTACTTAAGGGAAAAGTGGAGAATTATCTTCACCAAAAGAGTCAGAAGAAAATTATGGAACTGACGTTAACAAAAGAGATAACTTTGCAAAATGGATTGAGTTATTCATCTGACATATTATCAACAAAACAAAGGTACCCAAACGCATTAAAAACGTCGCCATCCATCATTGATCCAATGATTTCAATAATATGCTTTTGTGAGCAAATTTGACCTTAAAAACTTTTGATTTGGCATTTTTGTGGTCTGATTTGACCATATTAGACCACATTACATAACAGCACCCATAGATAATCTCTTTCTGTCATTTCATTTTTCATTATATCCCTCTTTATCCACTGTAGCTTCAGGCTCAATTCCTTAAAATTTAATTTTTGACAATAAAAAGTGGTGAAAAGCTATGAAATGAAATTCATGTTTCTTGGTTGTGGTAGAAAGTGGTTTGATAGTGGTAGATAACAAAGTTAGTGCTGGACCCTCAATGGATATGGGGTTTCCCAGTATCGGTGGTGGATGGGGGTTCGACCTAGGTGGTGAGGGTGAGAGGGGTTCAATTTCAGTGGTGAGGGTGAGAGGGAGTTTGATCTTGGTGGTGGGTAAATGTTTCTTGGGGCTAGGAGTGGAAGCAATGGTGGGTGTGGTAGTGATCAATTATAGGTTAAAGGGGGATAATGGTGAAGGATTAGAAAGGAAATAAGTGACGTTTACCTCTTTAGCTATTTGCAGGTGAAAAGTAAAAGGATAAAAGGTAAAGGCATTTTTAGATTAAACTAAGAAGTGACTATTTTGAGAAGACTGTCAAAAATTGGGAACATTAAAATAAATTTTTCTCTCAAGTTACAAGCAAATTTTAAAGTTTGAAATGTTTCCTCTGAATGTTGAAGTATTCATGCTCAAATGCAAGCATAGCTTTTACATGAAATAGATATGCTTTGTAGCATATCTATTAAGAATCCTTGACCCATTCCAAGTGCTCAAGTTGTCAAATGGACAGTAGGACAGTAAATAGCCCTTCACACTTTTAGCAGATTATTAATTAAAAGTCCCCACTCCATTGAGATGGTTATTATAAAAAAAAGGCTAAATTAAAAGAAACAAAACTCTTTCCATCAAAAATAAGTTCTCTCGTAAATCTCATATCAAAAACTATCACTAATTACACAAGCCTAGCTTCACACATAAATAGATATGCTTTGTAGACTATCTATTAAGTTTCCTAGTGCTCATGTCCGAAAAAGGCTGCATGTTGGTAGGACAGTATCATATCACTTTCAACATATTAAATAAGTTCCTACAAGGCTACATTACACTAAGGCAGTCCTATTTGAAAAGCCCACAATCAAAGAAAAACATTTCTTCCCATCAAAACAAGGTGTTCTCTCCAAAAGATCATATCAACAATTGTCACTAGTAAAATTAACAATTAAGGGCCAGAAATTACAAGCTGGAGTGGACTACATTAGTATAGCTAAGCTCGAAAGCCATCTAAGAGAAAAGCAAAAAGGAAAAGGTGAGCAACAATTAAAATTAGTACTCCAGAAAGCTACAGAATGCAGATAGATAAAATCGACCTCCAGACACACATGCAGAAAAGTCAAATACCATAGTATGTCGAAACAAAATTAAAGAGCCATACCCTTCGCTTCTTCATAACAAGATTTAATGTGTCTTCAAGCTGCCTTTTCTTGTGTTTTCTTGCCTTGTCAAGTGCACCTTCAGCCTCTGAAGAACAAATGCTAAACAATAAATTGAGAGAATGCAAAGAAACCAAAACAAACAACTGAATACAGAAAGTGTAGAGCATAAAGAACTGGAGATTCAATAGGCTTTGATGAACTACCAGAAATCATATATTTAGAAACAATTTTATACATCAAACAACTCCAAATCAGCCTAGCCTCACCCTGATAAAAATCCTATTTTTACCATCAAATACATTAAACCTGCAAATATAATACCACCTCCATAACATTTTAGATGCATCATGACCTGGACACCTAGGTAATTTTAGTGATGGCCATGGGAACAAATTACAGAACTACCCATATATAACACAACAAAATCAACCACAACCACATAACTGACCACCAATAGCACCACCACACCCATAAGCAACAACCACCAGCATCTAGAACCACCTCACTTACAAGCTACAACCAAGTCTAGAACCATCTACCATCCACAAACACCCAACAACTAAACCAACAACCATGAACCAAACACCCAACTCACCACCTACATAATTGCAGCAACAACACCACTCAAAGTCGCAACCAACAACTGCCATTATTTGAACCAAATCGAACCTAAAATTCCCAAAATTTGAACTCAGAATTTCCCAATTTGACCAAATTTTCAAACCAATTTTGAGCCCAAAAGACCCCAAATTTGAACCAATTAAATCCTAAACCCCTATTTGAACAAAAGCTAACCCCCGAAATTTCCATAACTCAAACAAAATAAAAGCATATCCAATCAAAGTGGAACCAAGTTCAACCCTATTCGCAAATTAAAAAAAATAAAAAAATTAATAATAAAATAAAATATAATAAAAAATAAGGAAACACCTTACTAAAAAAAAAACCCTTACTCTAGTTAATGAGAAAGCGGTGATGGTGATGGTGAAGGCAGCGAGGTGGTGGTGTATGAGAGGTCAGATGAGGGTGGTATGTGAAAGGAGTAGATATGTCAGTTCCTAAGAAGAAGTTCACACAATGAAAAGAAAACAAATGTTGCAACTAACGTTACATTCCAAAACAGCACATGTTGCAACTAATTTGTCATGGAGGTAATATATACTTCAACACAACTCTCTTCTAAGCTTCTACATTCTAATAAAAAAGAATCTTATGATCACTTGAGAGTTGAGACAATAGGGCATCAACAGCTTGCGAGCAAAAACCAAAGTGCAAAGAAAATGCCTGCATAGCAAATCAGCAATTCATTCTTCCACCTGCTCTAACCATATTCTTAGAATCTGGCAGCTAGATAGCCAGTCAACAACCATAAACTAATAGATTAATTACACTCTAAGCTTCACTCCTCATATAGGAAGGAGACAACCTCACGAAAAACAAGAGCAAGGAGCTATAGATAAGTTGATTTTACTTGTTGAAACTCAAAAGTAAGATTGTAAAGAAAAGTATGATAAGTTTCAGCAGCTTTTGAAGAACAGAGAATCTACATCTTGTTGGATATAGGATAAAATCATACAACATAAAGATTATTTTAATCCTAAAACTATTCACCATTGGAAGAAGCATATAATTTCATCACAAAATCAACTTACTCATAGTCTCCAACTTTTGTATCTGATCCTTGATCTGGTCAGGATCCTTTTTCAAGAGACCCACCTCTCTAACCTTTTTCCTCTCTTTCTTGTTCTGTCCAAACCAATGAAAAAACAGAAATAAGATACAAACATAAGAAGAATCTTCTATCAAATAAATTAAATCCCGGATTTCAAATTGGAAGACGTTGATTCATTGAATATATCATGATGACTTGAGGATTATTTCAAAAAAACCAATGGAGCTATACAATATTTTCGTTACTGTACACCTTAAAAACCCATATAACATTGATAAGATTAGGAACAATCACGAACAAGCCTTTAAATAATAACATTAACTCCGCCAATGACTAAATCATTATTTTAACTTCTATCATTTTACAAATGATAAAACCAAGTAAGAATTGACTTAGAGTAAGAACATTATCTACATGCATAAATGGTTATCTCACTAATATCAATTCAAAAAACCTTTTTCTCCAACATTCCATATTGTAGCTACAACCTCAGGTTCAATGTTATTTGGGCTTAGGAATCAAATCCACACAACCATAAGTTTGCATTTCAAACTTTTAAAACACTAGCATATGAGGACACAATCCTAAATTTGGACAAAAAGCCTTGAGGCCAATTATCCAACAGATAGGGCCACCTATATATCCTCCCCTTCCATTTTCTTACAATCACATGCTACATGCTCATACAAATACAGGCTTTCCATATCCTTAAGTTTCCATCACCCATGATATATTTTGTGATGACCAAGACATCACTTCTGAGATACAACAAAAACCCATTTGAAGTAAATACCTATGTTATCTCGACACCTACAATAACCTCAAGTATCACAATACCTCAATTTTAACAAAAAGTTTATTTCCTACTAATTAGCTTATTCAAACACTTGGACATTTAATTTTGTATCCAAGTAAACACATAATCTTCGTCTTTGTGAACATCAATATCTAAGGTTGAAGTCACTAACTCTAGTTTTCCCTCCTAAAACCTCCTCATTTTCCCACCTAAGGTCTACATGTTTCATCTATTATTTTTTACTTTTATATAAAATCAAAATTTTCCCTCCTAAAACCCAACACAGGTTTCTGGTGATGACAAGCTGTTTGAAAGAAATTGGGAAAAAGAAGCATAGCCAACGGGAGCCAAGGATAAGATGGTGGACTTTGAGGGATGTAAATGCTAAGGTTTTCACAAAGAAAGTGATCAAAGAGGCAGATTGGTATAGAGAGACGAATCCATATGTAACTTGGTCACGGATGAAGAAACGCTTCCTTGAAGTGACCAAAGAGGTCTTAGAGGAATCAAGGGGGAGAACGATGATGCATAAGGATACTTCGTGGTGGAATGATAAGGTGAAAGCAGTAATTAAACACAAAAAAGAATGTTATGTGACCTAGGGAAAATGTGTTGATGAAACCTTTGCAACGTATAAGAATGCTAAATGTAAGGCAAAGGTAATTGTCCAGCAAGAGAAAGAAAAAGGCTTATCACGAGGTTTATGAAAGGTTAGAATCTAAATAGGGAGAAAAAGAAATAAATAGAATGGCGAAACAAAGACAAGAGACGAAGAAGGCTATTAGCATGGTAAAGTGTGTCAAAGATAAGAACCACAAGGTTTTGGTTCAAGATGAGGACGAGGACATAAAAGATGTGGCAGGGGTACATTGATGAATTGTTTAATAGGAGGACACATTTATGAATGCAGAGGAATTAACATGGAATATGCGCAGAGGATTAAGAGGATAGAGGTGGAGTCTACATTGAGAAGATGAAACCTAAGACAGCAATTAGCCTCATGGTATAC
The DNA here is from genome assembly GCA_016808085.1 of Suaeda aralocaspica. Lineage (NCBI taxonomy): Eukaryota > Viridiplantae > Streptophyta > Magnoliopsida > Caryophyllales > Amaranthaceae > Suaeda > Suaeda aralocaspica. Next base: position 2,495,107 of record PYUH01000040.1, on the reverse strand, counting down.
CAGTGGTGATGTGTAGGAAAAGTTGGCATTAGTTGACTTACAAATTTGATTAACAAGGTTTGGAAGACTTCAAGGATCCCAAAGGATTGGCGAAAGAGCACCTCGGTTCTAGTTTATTAGAATAAAGGAGATGCTCAAGAGTCTTCTAACTATCGACATTTAAGGGGATCAAGCTTATGAGCCACACTATGAAGTTGTAGGAGAGGGTGATAGAAAACAGGTTGAGGGCATGCACAAGCATCTTGGAAAACCAATTCAAGTTTATGCTTGGGAGATCCACTATAGAAGCAATTCATTTGTTATGACACATGATGGAGTTTTATAAGATGTGGAAGAAGGACCTCCATATGGTTTTCATTGATCTAGTGAAAGCACATGACAAGGTTCCAAAAAGATGTACTATTATGGGGTTAATGCTAAATTAGAACAATGGAGGCGAAGGCTGGAGTCTAGAGGGTTTAAGCTAACCCGCTTTGGAACACCGAGGGGGTAAAGCGATGCTATGATGATGCTCTAAATATGAGGGAGTGTTTTAAATATCTTGCCCATTTATTCAAAAGAATGGTGATATTAACTAAATTAAGTCAGGATGGCTTAAATGGAGGGCATCTAAAGGAGTGTTATGTGACCGAAACATTCCTTTAAAGTTGAAGGAGAAATTCTACATGACTTGTTGTTATATGATACATGCTCTATGGTACAGAATTGCTGGGCTTATAAGAATGAGTACATTCAAAAGGTAGGGAAAGATGCGGATGTTGAGACGGATATAACGAAAAACTCTAAAGAGATAGAATCAAAAATAATTCATCCACATAAGAAAGAAATTTGGTGTCACATACATTGCAATCAAACTAAAGGAAATCGTCTTGTTTGGAAGAATGGAAGACCGAAAATGATTTGGTAGAAAGGCGTTAGTAAAGACATGAAGCTATTAAAATTTACTGGAAAACGAGGTTCTCAATAGCAGAAGATGGAGGACGAAATTTTAAGTGGAGAAACACAAGGAATGATTAACTTTGGTAAATGTAGCTGACCCCAATTAACACAAATTGTAGGAGGACAACGGGGTTCTCGATCGCCTTTGATTGATTGATCAATATAAACTCAAAATGTAGGAGCCAGTGGAGAATCTATAACTTAGAAATTTTCTCGATTAAGCTGAGATGCCTCGAGTATTACCTAGTAGTGTACACACAAACACCTTTCCGAACAAACTATCATAACCACAAACAAGAAATGACTGAAAACTCTTATTTTACCACTTACCACACCTCAAATTGAATATACACAAAATCAGCTTCTTCAAATTCACAACTCAATAACTTCTTCCTCAAAAAAATAGAAACAACAAGCAATTCATTCGCTAAATTTTTAACTTCAGAACAAATATAAACTCCATTTTCAAACCAATTCAATACTAATTAACTAGAATTCAGATTCTAACAATGTAACGACCTTTCCAAATTAGTTCATACATCACCTACAATTAACAATTAAAATCGAAATTCATTAATAAACTCGCAAGTAAAATTGAATTACGAAAAATTCAATCTAATCACCAAATGAAAACCCTAGAATCACACAAGAGAAAAAAATACATGCAAAATTAAATTAAACTTAAATTAATAAACAAGAAAACTAACCCTTTTTAATTCCTTCTTACGAAGCTCCTTTCGATAAGCGTCAGTAGGATTCATGGTTTTCCCTCCTTTCGTCGTCTTCACCATTTTCGCTGATTTGAGATAAGAAAAACTTCCTTTATTTTTTTTACTTGTTTTTTCTTATTTTGTTCTTCTAATTGAATTTCAAATAATCAGGAGAAAAAAAACCCTAAATTTAAGATTGAAAAACGACGCTTTTTCTACCACTCTATGAATCTCCAACGTCGGAAAATAAGCTTTGTTCCGACGCTTGGGAATTTTCCGGCTTATAATATCCGCGTTTCTTCGCTTTCTGTGTTTTGGCCTAGTGTAGTGGTTTTACACTTATACAAGGTTTGCTCTTTCAACCAATATTTGTGCGAGAATATTTTTATATATTAACACTCCCTATCTTTTTTGAATTCAAAATATGAATATTGGTTGATTGAAAATAATTTTAGAAAAATAATGAATGATATTTTATCAAAAATAAATAAAAAATTGATTGATATTGCATTGAATTATGAATGATATTTTATAAAAAAAAAAATTGAAAATATCAATATTGGTTGATCGAAGATACAAAAGGCGAAAAAATGCGGATATTATGATGCAAATTGAATTAATTATGAAGGTGATTGATAGCGCATTGAAATAATAGTTTAGATTATTTGATTGAAATAATTGACTAAATAACTTAAACTGGTAAATGAAGATGAGTAAGGGTAATGTGGTAATCTCAAGTGGACACCACACACTGTTTACCAAATCTTCAGCCTCTGTTGTATATATAAGAGATCGACTCATGAAAAATTAATCATGGCTATAAAGTCATTGTGCGATGGCATTTCCCCAAACATTTGAATATTGTAATGGCAATAATAGAGATATACATCTAAAAAAAAGCCCAAGGATTGCTTGTCCCACGTGAAAAGATTTGCTCACCTTTTATTAGAAGCATATAGGGTGCGGTCTAAACTGCTCCAAACTACAAACGAAATCGTAATTTTGCATCAGGGGTTTGTTTGCAGTTTGGTTTTAATTTTATTGAAACCGCAATTTTCCGCGAACCATACATTAAATATATTCTTTTTAATTTTTTCAAAATAATAATTTGATAAAATATGTTTTAGTGTAGCTTTAGAATTATAGTTTTATTTTTTCACTTACTCGTGTATTTTTAACTTCCATTTGTTAATTAATTATAGAAAACATTCTCTTCAACTTGGCAGTGCATAAAGTTATTACAAGTAATAAAACATATCAACCACAAACTGCACCTTCAAAAAGTAATTTGTTTTGGTTTAGAAAAATTTCAAACTACAATTTTGTAGGTTTATTTGGTATAGGTGTCAAATCACACCAAACCAAACCGCGAACAATTCCTACCTTTTATTTGTTTATATATGTGGGTTTTGTATATACTATTTGAAGATTTTGAACTTATGATATAGGCTAGAAAGGGGTTTTCCTTCGTGTTTCAATGCTGCTATTCGATTGGTTTGTGGCAAATGTAGTGCGGAGTGGTGGGGCTTACTTTATAGGTCGAAGCATAGTTGACCTTCTAGATTTATAAGATTCCCACCGTATTCGTAACTACCCTTTTAAGTGCAATTTAATCATTCTTTTTGTTGTTTGGATTTCAATATTTATAGCAGCTCAGCATTATTTTTGAAATATTTTTAAAACTATGATGTTTAAACTGCTTAGATTTCATGTTTAATCTCTTGATCTTCAATTATGTTTTTGTTTTTGACTATTAATTTGTGTGTTTTGATTGATCAGGAGGATCACACAATGACATAATTTCACGGCTTTTCCTCCTACACCTTTCTTCTCCTTTCTTTTCACTATGTTCTGAGAAGGCTCCTGAGTTCCAAACCTTCCCTACTAGACTGCATATTTTGGATGGTCATTGTGTAAAATTTTAAGGAGCAAATGCCAATTGCCGATTGCACCATTATGAAAGAAAAATTTACTTTGGAATCAATTGTTTATAACACGTCCCTTTTACATGCAAAGCAATGCAATTAATATGACCACACTCAAATCCAACAGTTGGGTTACAATTATTATTTTACTACATCGTTCACTATTTTTTTCCCCCGATCCTTCTAATTTCAAGTTATTTTAACAAGGTTATGAAAATCACTTATGTGTTTTTATGAAGAGATTATGCTCTTCCTTCAATATGGGCGATGTTTTATTACCATGCGTATGAAAATAAACAATAGAAACTCACTTAATGGTTTGATTGAAAAAAATTACAGCAAAAGGAAAAGGAGATGAGAGCTTAACTATGTGACCAAGCTAAGGAAAATATATTTTAGGTGTTTAGGAGTCACAATGGCGGTAATGAGATTCAATCGCAAAATCACTTGGAACCAAGAGGGGAATTTAAACCAATTGAGGTACCCCCTCTCTCTCACACAAGCTAAGGAAAATATTCGTTTAAAAATGAAAATTCTTTCAGAGTAAATAACATATATATTAGCAAATGAGATGTTGCATGGTTTTAATGTTTTGAAAATCAAGAAATTAGAGGAGAGTGAAGCAACAATTGTTAGTCGCGAGCCATGTGAGGGTTAAAATTGGATTTATCTTGTAGGTAAGCTAAGTCATGTGTGCTATCTTTTATTCTTTTGGAAAAAAAATATGAATAAATTCCTCTGGTTTTTATTATTAGATCTTCACTTATGATTGTTAATGTGACATATATAAATTTTGATACAGACTGTCACAGGCCTACCACATCACTCTCTTCTGTTTTGGCTTAAGGCTTTTATATGATGAGATTTTCGTTTTATAATTTGCCTTATTAATTGTTATATCTAATTCAACAAAAAATTATTACACATACATTTTGGTGACCTTTAAAAACAAATAGTGCCGCATGGACAATTCTATTTCTGAGCGTGGATGTATCAAATTAATTTCATCATTGCAAGTGAGGGATAGCTCAATTGGTAAGAGCTTATTTTCTGATTCCAGAAGATCCTAAGATCGATTCTCAGCTCACCCTTGTGGCTCCCTAATACCAAAAAAAATAATTTCATCATTTATTTCTTTAGGTAATAATTTCTCTATATCTCTTTCCTATCGCATGGGTCTCCATCCCTTTTTTTTTCTCTCTATCTCTCTCGTCTCCTAAACTTAAAGGTGTCATCTTTTTTTAATTATTTGTATATACTAAAATATTGTTGTTAAATTATGCACTCTAGTGCTCAAATTTGGCCAAATTAAAACAAACTGATCTTGCTATCTTGTTAGTTAGGAAAGATATTAGAATGTCAATCAAGTTTACACTAGACTTTTGAATTAAATTAAACACATAGATTCTTAAACACACAAACTTGCTAAACAAATCCGTTAGACAATTTAACTTATAACGAACACTTTAGGAAGGCTACCTATTGTTTTAATGCATAACTGATACTTTTCCTACCATTATGCACGGTTATCTCCAATTTAACTAGCTTACTCACAAAAAGAAAAAAAAAAAAAAAAAA
>PYUH01000040.1:2459515-2488629 GCA_016808085.1 Suaeda aralocaspica | reverse complement strand
TCCAATTTAACTAGCTTACCCACAAAAAAAAAAAAAAAAAAAAAAAAGCTATTGGTAAATAAATTTGTATCTTCATCTCAAAATACCAAAACATGCAACTAATTCAACACAAATCCACAATTGACCTAATATAAACACATACATCTACAAGCTTATAAGAATTGAATAGCGTAACATATATCAATGAGAGTCGTATTGTTTTCAGCAACTTTATCGAACCATACGTGGACATACGACAATTTTGCACATCTCACATGTGTATTAGTTAATCAAGAGTCGTTACTGCTCCACACTTGACATATGGCGTGAGCCCTAATTCAAAAGGTCATTAATGCAAAAACTAAGAAGGGATAATATGACTTATATTTTTCATTCATAAGCATACACGAGGATGTCATTTTACATCACATACTTTAATACTAATAGTATTCACACTCAACATTAATTTTAAATTTACAGTAGAGACAAAGATCCAATATGGAAAAGAATAATTTCATTGATAAATCATGGATTACAACTCTCATAACTCTCTTGTTTTCTCTCCATGCGTAGGAGATTTTTCTATCTTTTCTATCTGAAAAACTTATACTACCTTCGTCCCTTCATCTTCGCAACACGGATCCACTTTTTGTGAGAGCTTTTTACTTCAAATGTTGCAAAAATTAAGGGACAGAGTGAATAACATTATAATTTTATAATTGTGCATTGCATAGTTGCTAATATAATAAATACAATAGCATGTCATATATTATTACAAGCCAACATGCATATAGGCATGCCTTAAACAACTCCATTTGAAAATCTATTTGGAGTAGCAACACAACAATCAGAATAATAATGTTGATCGAAAAATATGATGTGCTGGCAAAGTTTGTATTAAAAAGCTATTTCCCTAACCTCCATGGCTCCATCAGTAGCTATGTTGCTGGTTCAACTATTTGTGATAATACGTTTGTGATGCTTTATGACCCAGTTACTACAGTATTCGCATTCACAAAATGCTTTCAAGTTCATTGAATGTAGTGATGCCTGATAGAAGCCATTCCATCTTTCACTATCGTTGACTGCATTAAAGTAAAGAGGGATGTGGCAAAAGTTTTTGGGGCTCTATGTTAAAAATAAATAAATTAGGTCCTTATATTAACAATATTTAGATATTATATATTATAGACAAAAATATTAAAAAAAAATCTAAAATTTGGAGGCCTTATATATATTGGGGCCTTGTACGGTGAAGCTCCTTAGACCCCCTCTGATACGCCCTGTCATTAAAAGTGATGGGTTCTCTTGATTTATTATGTGCAGGGAGTTGTGTAGATAGTTTGCTAGTACTTTTACACATACCAGCATTTGAAACAAAGAAAATAAAAGTATTTTCTAATGTAAATTTCTAACTATGGAGTATTAAAGATCCATTACATCTCATTCAGTAGTTAAATTTGTCCATTAAGTCTTAATTAATGTGCCTTCTTTTTCCATTTGAAGTATGGGGTTTATTACTCTCATGCACAAGAAAGAAAAGCAGTTTTATTTTTCTTCTCTCTGCTATTGTAGTTATAATTTTTAACCCCAAAGTTGGCTAGCATAACAAAAGTATTACTTGTACAAAATTGGGCAACTTGTAAAAATTGTCCAAAATTGAAGACTTCCACAAGGAAATTCTAAATGGAGCACTCATGTTGGATCAAAGGAAGATACATCTTCATGATACATCTTCCAAAATGATGTCTTCTTATGTTTCTTCATGGAATCCAAAGTGCTAAGATTGCCTTTTAATAGCTGTAAAATCTGGAGAAGATTGAAGAAGACAAAAATTGTAATGTTTGTGCTAATTAAGTATATATACATATGCATTAATAATTATGATTAGAGTTGTCAATTCGGGTTAAAATTGTCAAATTTAACTAAAACTAATTAATCATTGATCTGAAATAGCTGAACTAAATATAATTGTATAATTGAGCTAAATCTGTTTTTATAATTGAAACAAACTTAATTAAAATGAATTGAAGTGAAATAAACTACATAGAGCTAAAATTGAACTGCATTAAAAAAACCAAAAGCTAAATTTAACGGAAAGAATTTGAATTGCAGTTGTTTACTTTAAATTATGTTAAACTAAGATACATCACAAATTCTAGTTGAGTATTTGTCATATTTTTAGTGTGAATTAAATTTTCCACCCAAATTTTAGTTGAGATAATAAACTCCCTCCCTAATATATTGCGAAAGTTGTGGTCACCATATATTTATTGTCTTGCGTAAATATCCGATACAAAAGACTATGTCGCAATCAAGTAAATAAAAACTAGGAGAGTGTTATATTTAATTAGTACTCCCTCAGTTTTTTTTATTAGTTTCTACAAATTGACTTTTTGTACTATTTATATTGTAACTTTGAGTTAATTTGGTATTTAATATGTAAGGAAAAACATAGTCAACAGAGATCTTATATGATTCGTCTCAATGTATACTTTCTAAATATAAACTCCACATGCTTCTTTTTACTTGCTACATTTGCCTTTTCATATTTCCCTAGAGTCAATTTCAAATGTTTATATGTCGAAGTCCAAGTTTGTAAAAATCACAAAAAAAATTAAATGATTGGATAGTATACATTGTAATGAATCAAACAAGATCTTATATGACTATAATTTATCGTACGAATACAAAACTAAAGAGAGTCAAAGTATATACTCACATGCATGAATAGTTATCGATGTCAAGATATAGCAAGTAATAAGAAGCAGGTGAAGTAATTTTTATAATTTTTTTTATTATACCAAACATATTAATATGCAAGTTAAGTCTTCACATATATGAAAAGGCAATTGTGGCAACTAGAAAAAGACAGATGTAGCACTTGAATTATATTGTACATCGTGTATAACACACATGAATATGATCTTGCTAACAAACGCTCCCAGGCAGTTAGATAAGTATTGTATAATTTACCACAATGATAATAATTTGGAATTTTAAGCTAAAATCATGTATATTCTCGATTTAATTAATGTTTAATTAAAATTAATATTTCCAGTTTTAGCATGTTTATCTAAAAACCCCGAGTAATTATTCGCTTTTTGCCTTTTTAAAATTTAGTAGGACACGAGACACTCACTTATCCCATATCTTCTCACCATCATTTCGGTTTGGTAACAAGTATTTACAAATTCTTTTTGATGGAATTTCAAATTGATTTTGTTTACGTACCACAATAAAGTATACTTTTGCCATATTATGATATTACTTTAGTTTTGCACCAAAATGCATTAATTATAGCTTCTTCGCTTTTACATCAAGTTCCCAATAAGGGCATCATCATTCATTCATGGTTTCCACTTCTCCAAGTACTTTACTTCTCCTCTTGTATGATTTTTGTTATGAAAGTTCCATACTTAACAATTCAGATAACAAAAACACTAGTAAAGTGTTACCTGATTCATCTGAGGTCGTCGTATTGAAGACCGTTGTACACATAAGGCAGCAGCTAAGAGCATTAGCTTCATCTGTTTCGAGTTATAGTTGTTATCCAGAGAAGGATCAATGAGCTCTCTAACTTTGTTCTTCCTTAGAAGCGGTTTGGCCTACAATATTCGAATAAAAATACAATAAAACATGAAAATTCGACTAAGTACCTATCTCTTAATAGTCACATCCATAGTTTTACTCTAATAGTTGTGAAACTTAATGACGAGGCTTACCCACATAACAAGGCTCTGCTGTGAGCAATCAAGAGCACGACGACCAGTGATTAGCTCTAGTAAAAGTACACCAAACGAAAAAACATCGGTCTTTTCATCGACAATGCCATGCATCATGTACTCAGGTGGTAGATAACTGTAACAACATTAGTCACAAAACAATGCAAATATGTTAGGTAAACTGATGCAAAACAGATATATGGTGTGTTACCATAAACTCAAGTATTTATGCATAATATTACTAGAAAAGGCATACCCAAATGTCCCTTCGAATTTGAGAATAATGTGATGAGTCCATTTATCTGGTAGCCACTTTGCCAAACCAAAATCACAAATCTGAAACAATTTCATCAAATTCGCTATGTTATCAATCATCATTAACCAAATATACTCACATAGGAGTAAGCCTAAATTATAAGTTGTCATAGTGTCACGTTGACATGTTCAATTGAATTACTCCATAGTATTTTGCTACATACCTGGGGTTCAAAGTCTCTTGTGAGCAAAATATTTCCAGCTTTTATATCGCGATGAATGATTCGCCTTTGACAACCATAGTGAAGGTATAATAGTCCCTCAGCAATCCCTAGTGCAATCTTAAACCTAAAGCTCCAACACAGTTTTCCCTTTGATGATCCTAGAGTATGTAACAACAAAATTAAAATTAAAGGCATACAGCATACTATGGTAGCACTAATAAAAAAAAATTGTCATTAGTACTAACTAACCATGTAACAATGAAGCTAAGCTGCCAAGTTGAGAATATTCGAGAATAAGATGCATTCCACCATCAATACAATAACCGATCAACTTAGTAATATTCGGGTGGCTAACATGAGCCATTATACCTAGCTCAGCTAGAAAATCCGCGATCTTCTCCTCAGGAGTGCCTCGAGCTAGTCGTTTAACTGCCACAATTTTTCCATCATTTAATTTCCCTTTGTAAACTTCAGCATATCCGCCCTTGCCAATGAAATTTTCTACACATAAACAACTAAAGAATTTTTTAAAAAAATTTAAAGGCACGCATAAAAACAAACCAAATAAAAAAAAAAAACAATCAAAATTAAGCAACATTTGTTAAAACCTTGGCTAAAATTCTTGGTTGCTAATTGAAGCTCAAGAAGGGTGAAATTTCGGCAAGGTGCATCGACATTGCTAGTATAACAATTAGTACTTGTTAATGAAACCGGAACTTGCTCTCTCATACTACGACTCCTCAATCCTGATAACTTAGGCACATTGACTGAACTCAATGCAGGTAATTGTTTTTTAGATTTTGTCCTTATGAGTTCGAAAAACCCACGAAAACGAGAAACTGATCTTGTATTTTTCTCACTATCATTCTCTTCTACGGAAGCTCCCTTGGATGAACTCGTGTCAGACGATTCTGCGGTTCGAAAATAGTCCTCTAGTACTCCAACAGGAGAATTTGATCTCTGCTTTGTTTTTTCCATATGCTATAGTCCAATTGATCACACTTCGCACCTAAACAAAATCAAAATAGTTTTTTTTAGTAAATCGAATCAAACACAAGTAATGTAATATCGAAAACAGTTATATTACCCTGTACTAATACAGAGTATAGTGTGTTTGTTATGGTTGTGAGATTAAATCAACGAAATTTGAAATCATAAAATTGTGGGGTTATGAAAATAGCAGAAAATAACATTTCAAAAGGATTGATAGAGTAAAAGTTAGACAATCAATTATTAGAAGATTAAAAAAAAAAATGGTGACAACTTAATCAATAATTTTGCATAAACAAGTAAATTTTGTAAGGTAAGAAACAAAGAAGGTGTAACAAAGAATCCCACTTAAAAAGATATTATGCCTCTTATTATTTTGTAAATTTAGGTAATCAAGTTTAATTAGCTATAGAAAATCCTTTAATTAAATAATTATTCACTGTTACTAATAATAAAAATAAAATTTCCCTAGAACAAAAAGCACAATGAGTTTGAACTTTGAATGAATAAAAGAACTCAACAATCTAGCTATTTTCGTACCCCAAAATTGGTTTTCGTGTTTTTTGAATTGATATTGGCACTTCTTCTACAAAACAGTGAAAACGCTACTCTCATGGTACGTGCAAATGCCAAAATTATTTTTCGTCTATAATAAAAATAGTTTTAACACGATATATCTTGGATTATCAATAGTACAGTACTCTTGTATAAAAAAAACAATGAACAAAGGAAAATGAATCATAAAATGTGGGAAAAATTAGTCAAATTATAGTGAAACAAACTTCAAACAGACAATATCTAGTTCACCAAACAAACGAAAGCAAATCAAGTGTAGAGAAATACGTACCGTAACGACGAAATTCGAAAAAGAAGGCTAATGAAGAAGAAGTGTTTGTTTGTTAAGGATGAAATATGAAACCTTGAAAGAGTATAGCAGAAAAAGAAATTGAAGAGGTTGGTGTTTAAGTATGATTAAGGAAACGGTTAGTGATGATAAATAGACTGATTTTGTAAGTAATACGTACGTTAGTATTTAGTAATCAATAATTTTCACAAAAAGAAAATATATATGAAATGATTACATTACATGAGATTTGTAATGTGAAAATGTGAATTGTTATTGAAGGCAAACAGCTATCAAGTGGTTTAATTGTCAAGTAAAAGAAACAATTACACGTTCAAGTCGTTCGACTTATAGGGTAAGGTCTTATTTTGTTGTCTTACTTTGTTGTTGGTTTCAGGGTGAGAAATAACTCTGTTTATTACAGTTTTTTCTACCGGTCTTATAATATTCTATGATCGATTATTACTATTCATCATTTGTTCAGTTCAATATTCATCCATGTAGCTTTTAAGTACCAAAAAATAATTTGTTTATTTGAACTTTATTTTTCAGTATGTTAATTGATTTTTTTTTAATTATTATTGTTTTTTTTTATACTGAACTCATTTATAACTTGTTGAGTATTAAAATTGATTTTTAGTGAAATGAACTTATTTTCATTGGAATTATTACTTCGTAGGAAAAACTCACATAAATAAACTCAACTATGTGTACATTCTCAATTTAATTTAATCCAAACTAAAGTATAAGGTTGTGTTTAGTTCAAATGATCTAATCTAAAATTTTCAAATATATGGTCTGATTTGATTTGTTTTACTCTGATGTAATTTTTAACTAAACATTGACCTTAATTAGACACTACGTGATAAAAAGATACTCCGTTTATATAATGAGATATCATGGGCTCATGGCATTCATTATTTTGAGTATGTTTGGACCGACTATGTAAGTGGTTTAAATATGAAATTAAAGTTATTATTTATTGTTCTCCTATATGTTTGTCTTGCAGCACAATACAACAAGAAGACAATGAATAAATAATCTTCAGTTGTTCTATTAATGAATTGAATTCTATTATTATTATTATTATTATTATTATTATTATTATTATTATTATTATTATTATTATTATTGTTATTATTTGTTTATTGAGTCTTGGAGCAACAAGGGTATGGAATGAGAATTGATTCGATCTGAGGGAAATTTTAATAAAGGCATTTGAGCTACATCTCACTCTCTAATTCTCCATTAATGATAGATAATTAGATATATAATATTATACTAGATAATGGAATGAGCCAATGAGGAACTATATATGCACTAGACAAAACCACAAGTGAAAATAATGTATATTATTCAAATAAAACTTATCATATAAAGTAAATTTTCTTTGTGGCATAGCAAATTATTTGATACTCCTTACATACTTATACAAATAGGGAAAATTGATATATAAAACCAAAATAAAGAATGTTATATTGAATAGACGATCATTCTTCCTTAGAAGGTGCAGGAGCATCGGCACCTAAACCACCGATTCCACCATCACCAATAGGGGGAGAAAAGGGAATGGGAAACGGCAATCCAGCAGGAGGTAAAGGAATACCTCCGCTACTGGGGTCACCTCCTCCACCAATGCTAGGTGGAAATGGTATGGGAAAGGGCAATAAAGGTGGTATTTGAAGTAAACTTTGACCGTCATGAGAACACAGCATGTTAAAAAAGGGAATCATAGACGGGTTTTGAGGAAACAATGTGGGTAAACAAGCACTATCAATTTCCTCTAAAGCCTTGCAACATGGTTCACTTAGATTCCCAAATTTGGTCCAAAAGTCGGTAAAACACACCCTTATACTTGTAAAGGATTGAATGCACCCTTCAGTGTCGTCCTTTTGGAAGGGTCTACTAGCATAGCCTATTTGAATTGAGATGGCTATGCATGAACAAAAAATGAAGATTTTGAAAATATAAGAAGAAGAATAGTTTCTAGCCATCATATTTGATTTGTTACCCGTTTATTGCTTTGTGAATTGTGAATTGTGAATTGTGATCTTGGACTTTATATAATGAACTAGCATGTGTGTTACTTTATAAGTTAGTAAAAGTATTTAATTACGTTAATTATGTTTAATAAGTCGGTTGTAACTTGTTTTTAATTTGTATTAGTGTTACTGAATTAATTAGGAGTTTAATGTTGCATTTGATACGGTCAAAGAGTTAGACAGGTTATACGTTGAGTGCTTGAGTTATTATATTAGGTTTCAGTGTTTCACTTTCTTGATAAATAAATCTGTTTCTCTTTTTAAAAAAAAAAACATTTACATTTTAGTAATAAATACAGAGTAAAAAGCACTACACTCTAATCACAAAGAGCAACTTGAAATTTGTATTAAAATTTACTTTTTTTTTCATTGAAAAAAAATTTATTTAACTCCCTTCGTTTTCATTTGAAATCTTATTACTATTCACTATTCTAGATAATCTTCCAATTTTTCACAATATATAATTAAGAACAAGTATAATCATGTATAATTTTATTTATTCTTTTGAATCAATAATATTTTTATTTAATTATTTACATAATTTTTTACGAAATAAAAATTAATTCATTAATAATGGTGCCATACGACATATACAATATAAAACAAAATAAACATATACAAAACAATCATAATCAAGTAATATTTAAATTGAACAAATTTACGAGTATTGAATATAAGATCTAACAATGATAAATACCCTCTTCTATATCAATGTTCTATGCAACTTTCAACAAAGGGGTCTTTCAATATGCTATATTTTGAATCTAAGCAAAATTTGACACGATTGATTGTCGACATAGAATCAAAATTGGTTGCGTTGCAAGTTTGTACAATTCTTCATCAACAAATTATATTTTACACTAACAAATAAAACTGTAACCCCAAACTCTCACAAGGAGAGAGATGGAAGTCAAAACTGTAACCCATATTTTGAAGCTCAGTAAAATTTGACACGATTGATTGCAGACATAGAATCAATATCGGTTACGTTACAACTCCGCACAAATTTTCATCAACAAATTATATTTTCCACTAAAAATAAAACTTTAGCCCCAAACTCTCACAAGGGGAGAGATGGGAGCCAAAATATGGGTAGGTAAAACCCAATATATGGGTAATAAAACTTCATATTAGGGGGAGAATGAAGATTTATTATTGACATTGATAGAATATCAAATACTGTAAATATTTTATATTCTTTTGTTACCTTAGTTAGGTCCTTAATTATAGTCTATAGATGATTTAGTTTGACTATTGTATTCAGAGAATCAAGCCATAATTATAGTGAGCGCTATGGCATATTACGGTGTATATAACGTGATCAATACAACAGAAATAATCAAGGGATTATATTCTTTCATGGTATCAGATTAAGGTCGATTCCTTACTCGCTTCCGCACCTTCTTCGATTTTCCTCCTCTCGGTTTCTTTCTCACCCATTTTCTTTTTCCCGTCGATATGGGCGACACAAACACAGTTTTTCATCCGGCTCTTGCTGTCTCCAATATTAAAACCCATGTCCCAATCACCCTTAACGTCGAGGATGTACAATATGCGACGTGGGCTGAACTTTTCAAGGTTCATTGTCGTTCGGTTAAGGTTATTCACCATATTATCCCTCCTAAACTGAACCCGGGTTCCGATAAGGAGACCACTTCCCTTACGGATGCCGAACAAGACCTTTGGGACACTTTGGACGCCACCGTCGTTCAATGGATATACTCCACCATCTCAAAAGATCTCCTTAACACCATTGTTGAGGCTGATGCTTTGGCAGTGACTTTATGGGAGCGGCTACGTGCTTTGTTTGAAGACAATGAACACTCTCGTGCCATTGCTCTTGATGAGGAGTTTTCGTCCACCTATTTACGAGATTTCTCCTCGGTCTCGGCTTATTGTCAACATCTCAAGACCCTCGCCGATCAACTCAAGAACGTCGGGGCCCCGGTCTCGAACCACCGCCTTGTCCTTCGCTTGGTGGCCGGTCTCACACCTGCCTTTAAGGGTGTCGGGTCGGTTATTCGGCATTCAAAAGTTCTCCCTTCCTTTTATGAGGCTCGTTCAATGTTGACATTAGAGGAAACCAGCCTGAAACAAGCGGCTGTCGACGGTGATGAAGCGTTTGCTGTCACGACTCGGGCATCTGATGACTCCCCTGCGATTTGCCCCCCTAATCCTCGCAACAAAAATCGCAAAAATAACAATAAGAACAAATATCGCAAGAAAAATAATGGGGGTCAGCATGGGGGGACGCATGGTGGTGGTGGTCAGTCCGTACAGCAGCAGTGGCCACCTTCCCCGTGTTGGCAGTGGTACTCGCCTGTTCCTTATGCCGTGCCTCCTTGCCCTTATCCGACCCAACCTCCTGCTTGGATTAGGAATGCTCCGCGACCTGGGCTTTTAGGCCCCAGGCCCATGACTCAGCAGCCATGGCCATATCAACAGCAAGGATATCAGCAGCAACCCACTCGGCAGCAGCCCCAAGTCCATGCAGCTAATTGGGCTCCTACTGACATTGAGTCCGCCATGCACACCATGTCTCTTGCTCAGCCCGATTCGAACTGGTTTATGGATACAGGAGCCACATCTCATATGACGACATCTCCAGGTAATCTTTCGTCTTATTTTAATTTGAGCAAAAATAAAGGAATTACTGTTGCCGGTGGCCAATCTATTCCAGTTCATGGTTATGGACATACTGTCATCCCTTCTCCTCATCCCCCTTTGTCCTTAAATAATGTTTTACATGCCCCTCACCTCATTAAAAACTTAGTTTCTGTGAGAAAATTTACTACTGATAATCATGTGTCTGTGGTGTTTGATCCTTTTGGATTTTCTGTGCATGATTTACAGACGGGGACGCAAATAATGCGATGTGATAGTTCGGGTGATCTTTATCCTTTAACCACAAGTCCAAAATCCTCTCCCTCTGCTTTTCTAACTTCGTCTCTTTGGCATGATCGTCTGGGTCACCCCGGCGCTCCAGTTTTGGATTCTCTTCGGAAAAATAAATTGATTGCTTGTACTGGTCCTTCTAGGTCTCATATTTGTCAATCATGTGTATTTGGAAAACATGTTAAGTTGCCTTTTATTGAGTCTACTTCTATTACCTCTATGCCTTTTGATATTATTCATAGTGATCTTTGGACATCTCCTGTTTTGAGTTCCTTGGGACATCGTTATTACGTGCTTTTTTTGGATGATTATTCTAAATATTTGTGGACTTTTCCTATTGCTACAAAATCACAAGTATTTTCTATTTTTTCCACATTTCAAGCTTATATACGAACACAATTTGAACGTGACATAAAAAATGTTCAATGTGATAACGGGCGGGAGTATGATAATCGTTCTTTTTGGGATTTTTGCAAATCGCATGGTATCTCATTCCGTTTTTCATGTCCATTTACATCCTCCCAAAATGGAAAAGCAGAACGAAAAATTCGATCTATAAATAATATCATTAGGACTCTTCTTCATCATGCTTCCATGCCACCATCCTTTTGGCATCATGCATTACAAATGGCAACCTATCTTCTGAACATTCTTCCAAATAAATTATTAGCCAATGAGTCTCCTCTAAAAATTATTTACCAAAGAGATCCTTCCTATTCCCACATTAGGGTTTTCGGGTGCTTATGTTTTCCCCTTGTGCCTTCCACTGAAATAAATAAACTTCAAGCCCGATCCACTCCATGTGTTTTCTTAGGTTATCCGTCTAATCATCGTGGCTATAAGTGTTTTGAGTTGTCAAGTAATAAAATTATTATTTGCCGGCATGTGATTTTTGATGAATGTGCTTTTCCTTTTGCAAATATTCACGATTCAAAGTCCACTGATTATGATTTTTTGAACGATGATCTATCTCCTTATATGTACCATCATTTCCAAAATTCAGCCCAGCCACCCCTTCGAAACACTACCCCACCCGCATCTCCTATGGCCCACTCAAATCCAGCCCAGCCTATTCCTACTCCAGTGGCCCAGCCTTCTACTTTCCCTCCCTCACCTAATAGTCGTGCAGCCCCAATCACTACAAGCCCAACCCCCATCTCCTCTTATAACTCACCTTCATCATCAGAATTGTTTTTGGGCCACAATTCCAATGGCCCACCTCCACCATCTAATTCACATCAGACTAGCCATAATTCCTCTCCCCCACCTTCTAATTTGATACAGGTCCCTACTCCTCCTGTTTTGGGCCAACGCCCAACTACACGAAGCCAACATGGTATCTTTAAGCCTAATCCAAAGTATCAAGCTTATACTACCACTGTTAGTAAATCACCGATTCCTCGAAATCCTGTTACGGCGCTTCGTGACCCAAATTGGAAACTGGCAATGGATGATGAATTTAATGCTCTTATTAAAAATAAGACGTGGGATTTAGTGCCCCGTCCACCTAATGTTAATATTATTCGGTCTATGTGGATTTTTACTCACAAAGAAAATGCTGATGGTTCTTTTGAGAGGCATAAAGCCCGTCTTGTAGGTGATGGTAAAACACAACAGGTTGGCATTGATTGTGGAGAAACCTTCAGTCCGGTTGTTAAACCGACTACTATCCGGACCGTACTCAGTCTTTCCTTATCCAAAAATTGGCGGATTCATCAGTTGGATGTCAAAAATGCTTTTCTACATGGGGATCTCAACGAAACTGTCTACATGCATCAACCCATGGGTTTTAAGGACCCTGTGCATCCGGATTATGTCTGTTTACTTCGTAAGTCCTTATATGGGCTTAAGCAAGCACCTCGTGCATGGTACAAGCGGTTTGCTGATTTTGTTTCCCGTATTGGTTTCATTAATAGTAAATCGGATAATTCTCTGTTTGTCTATAAAAATGGGCTTGATATGGCTTACTTGTTGCTCTATGTTGATGACATTATTTTGACTGCTTCTTCTGATAGTCTGTTGCAATCAGTTATGCAACAACTCAGTTCTGAGTTTGCTATGAAGGATTTGGGACCGTTGAATTATTTTCTTGGCATCCGTGTGACTCGTCACAAAGATGGATTGTTCCTTTCTCAACGCAAGTATGCTGAAGAAATTATTCACCGTGCAGGTATGGTGTCCTGCAAACCTAGTCATACCCCTGTTGATACTAAACCTAAGGTCAGTGCACAACCTGGTATTAAGTATACAGATCCATCTAAATATCGGAGTTTGGCTGGGGCCCTGCAATATCTGACTTTCACAAGGCCGGACATCTCATATGCAGTTCAACAGGTTTGTTTGTATATGCATGACCCTCTAGATCACCATATGACTGCTCTGAAGCGTATTATTCGATATCTCCAGGGTACTCTGCATCTTGGCCTCCATCTCTCTCCTTCTTCAAATCTTGATCTTGTGTCTTATACTGACGCCGATTGGGGTGGGTGTCCTGACACTCGACGGTCCACATCTGGCTATTGTGTATTCCTGGGGGACAACTTGGTCTCATGGTCGTCGAAACGCCAACCTACTATGTCCCGTTCTAGTGCTGAGGCGGAATATAGAGGGGTGGCTAATGTGGTTTCTGAGTCATGTTGGATACGAAACTTGCTTTTGGAGTTGCACTGTCCCATTCGCAAAGCCACATTGGTGTACTGTGATAATGTTAGTGCTATATATCTTTCTGGCAACCCTGTCCAACATCAACGCACGAAGCACATTGAAATGAATATACATTTTGTTCGAGAGAAAGTTGCACGCGGGGAGGTCCGGGTCCGTCATGTGCCCTCTCGCTATCAGATTGCGGATATTTTCACGAAGGGATTACCCCTCATTTTGTTTGAAGATTTCCGTAACAGTCTATGTGTTCGTGATCCTCCCGCTTCGACTGCGGGGGTGTGATAGAATATCAAATACTGTAAATATTTTATATTCTTTTGTTACCTTAGTTAGGTCCTTAATTATAGTCTATAGATGATTTAGTTTGACTATTGTATTCAGAGAATCAAGCCATAATTATAGTGAGCGCTATGGCATATTACGGTGTATATAACGTGATCAATACAACAGAAATAATCAAGGGATTATATTCTTTCAGACATAAACAAAAAAATTAGTGCAAAAAGGAAGCAGAGAGGCTTAACATCGGCCGAAAAGGATTGTCGTGGTAGCCCTAGATTATTTGAAAACTAAGGTTTTTTATGAGAGAGAAGAAAAGAGGAGAGGGAAGAGGAGAGAGCGGCTTTACTTTTCTTCTCTATAAGTAATTATTAATATTCAATCATTATAATTTTTCACAATAGCTTGTACAATATATGTAAAGAAAGTCCATGTGTTAAATGAGTTTATTATGCATTGTGACTCTAGTCAAGCCTCTAATACAATAATTTGAGTCTCAATTAAAGCATAAATACTACTCTCTCTGTTTTTTTATATGCAACAAACTTGTGGCATGGAGATTGATGAAGTGAAGCTTGCGTTGCTTTAATTTGCACAATATAGGTTTTATTTTCGTCAACTTGTTTTTGCTAATCAGAACTTATTTTGCTGAACTCGTACTAAACTTATTTCTACTAATATAAACTTATCTTAACTGAATTGAACTTTTTTTTTTTGCCGAACTGAACTTTTATTGCTGAACTGAATTTATATTTACTTAATTAATATTTTTTTTTACTGAATTGAACTTATTTTTGCTAAAATTATTAACAAGTTATAAGGATGGAAACTAAATTTTGCTTAATTAAACTTATTTTTACTGAACAAACCTTATTTTGGCTGATCCGAACTTATTTTTACTCAAATAAACTTGTTTTTGCTGAAAATAAGTAAAAATAAAACGAGGAGAACAGAGTCTTAGTATGCTGACAATTACAAAAATCAATATCGATCATTAGAAATTGAATATTTGTTTCAATATAAGTGAAGATCTCTAGATTAGAAGTTTTTAGAAGTTGTATCAGGAAAGCTTAATTTAAGGAGAAAATATTAGTTTTTTTTTTTTCGAAGGAAAAGTAATTATCTACAGTAATTTTTTTAGTAAAAATTTGAGGAGTAGTTGTTATGCACTTGTGCATTGAGAAATTAAATCATCAATCATCCATTGAATATATATATATATACACACTAAAACGGAGTCCTTAAATCCACTACTCGCCACGTGTCACGTTCATATTGATTTTTTCCCGCTCTTTTACCCACCCATATATTAAGATATTAAGATTAAGAGGAATACACACTGAGGCCTTGAAGTGTTTACTGACTTGACGAGTTCTTCTCCGTCGACAAAATCTAAGTTATATGACTTTGTTTCGAGTCATATTGTGACAGCTTTAACTACTCATCGGGTCTAGTATGAGGCAAGTTGCAGGGTGATTGGGTATGATTTTCTCCCTTTCTCATTTTCTACTTTGGGGGAATTAGCTGGGAAGGAGGTTATGGTGTTGTTGAGGTGGGTTCAGTAGATCGCAAGGATTTAGGATATTAGGATATGTGCAGTTGCTCATATTGAGCAAGATCGTGTTCGCTATAATTAGAGGAATAGGGGTCCAGATTGTATATATTAAGGTTCCCCACTAATTACTTGTAGATCAACTGGCTTTATAGGGTTTTGATAATATATTATTATTGTTGTTATTATTAAAAATTTGAGGAGTAATTGTTATGCATTAAATAATTAATAATATCATAAATCACATAGGAGTAACATTTTTTTTATTAAAATATTTTGATACTAATCGTGTAGCTTTCAAAAAAAAAAAAAATAAAAATAATAATAATAATAATAATAATATATTAAAATAAATACGTGTGTTGTAGTAGTACAATAGTTTCAATTAATAATAAGTGAGGTTCTAAGTGAGGTGAATAACGATCAACTAAGCGGAAGGTGAGAGTTTAATTAAGTTAATAAGCAATCAATTTTATCATTGCCATTTGAATCATTTTATTAGGTGACATATTATATTTTGCATGAATTATACAGAGTAGCAATCAGTATTCAGTATTTTTTTTCTTACCAATCTTCAATTGTTCTATTGATGATAATCTATAATACTAGATAATAGAACGAGGAACTATGCACTAGATGAAACCACAAATGAAAATAATATAATTTGCATTATTCTAAACAAAACTTGTCATATAAATTTTCTTTGTGCGATAGCACGCTATTTGATACCCCGTACATACTACTACAAATTGGGAAAATTGGAAGTATATGAAACCAAAATAAAGAATCATATATTTATAGATCATTTTTCTTTAGAATTCGTTTAAGGTGCACGAGCATTAGCACCTACATGACCAATTCCACCACCACCACCACCACTAGGGGGTGGGAAGGGAATGGGAAAAGGCAATCCAGAAGGAGGTAAAGAAATACCTCTGCTTCCAGGGCCTCCACCTCCACCAATGCCGGGTGGAAATGGTATGGGAAAGGGCAATAATGGTGGCATTTGATGTGCACTGTGATTGTCATGAGAACACAACTTATTAAAAAAAGGAATTATAAACGGATTTTGAGGAAACAATGTAGGTAAACAAGCACTATCAATCTCTTCTAAAGCCTTGCAACATGGTTCACTTAGGTTCCCAAATTTGGTCCAAAAGTCGTTGAGACACACCCCTATACTTGTAAAGGATTGAATGCACACTTCAGCATCGTCCTTTTGGAAGGGTCTACTAGCATAGCCCATTTGAATTGAGATGGCTATGCATGAAAGAAGAATGAGGTTTTTGAAAATATAAGAAGAAGAATAGTTTCTAGCCATCATAATTGATCTGTTACTAGCTTATTGCTTTGTGATTGTGTATTGTGATTTGTGAAGGTCAATCTTGGACTTTATATACTGAGCTCCTCAGTAAAAGTATTGTAACTCCATTAATAGGTTTATTAAGTCATCGGTTGTAACCCATCTTTGTGTTAGAGTGTTACTCAATTAATTAGGCGTGTAATATGTTTCATTTGGTATGTTGAATGCACTAGGTTAAGGAGTTAAGATAGGTTGAGTTAATATATTAGGTTTCACTTTCTTTATGTACGTAACACCATTCTTTTTAAAATTAAAAATATATATAAAAAACATTGTACTCTAATTAATTACAAAAAGAAAAACTTGGAAATGGTATTAGAACTTACTTTGGCATTCCTTTTGTTCCCATTTGAAATCTTATTACTATTCACTATTAGATAAATAGATACTTTTCCCATTTTTTCACAATATATATAAGAAGTTATGAACAAAATAACAAATATAGTCATCTTATATTTTGTTTAATTCATTTCTATAATTAGTTATTAATATTTAATGTTATTATTCTTACCAATGTACAAGTGAAGATATTAATGGTTAAAGAAGTGTATTGACAATTGTGCAAAGTTAGAGCAAGTTCAACATACGATACGGAGGAGTACAATTTATAACATAATAACATGATGCAAGCAAAAGTTAAGGTTTCATATGAAATACGACATATTCTTGAGACGCTTATAATTTCTGTTTAAGGTATTTTGTAAATACTAAATGATCTCTAGCTACAAGTCTTTACATATTAATGTTACAATGAATATTTTTGTTCAATCATATACCTACAGTTCATTTTAATTTTATAAATAAGTCAATGTTGATTTCACAACTACATACGATGATCAAGTAAAGTTGTAACTTAATTAGTTAGGAACCGATCGAATTGCTAAATTGGAATTGATTGAAAACTAAAACAATTGTCATGAATTAATTGAAATTGAAATAAAAACTAAACTAAACTGCGTGAAATTGAAATGCAACTAAATTGAAAACAAACGGAAACTGAATTAATTAAATTAACCTTTAATTAAAAAGTTAACAAATAACTGAAATTAGATTGAAATTAAGTGAATTGAAACTTTATAATTGAACGTATTTGTTCTAAACTATCAATCCTCAATTTTTAAAAACTTAAAATTAACTAAATTAAATATTTAATAATATTAAATTGTATTTTTTCTATAAAAAATATATACTTTTTTTTCGTTACAACAACTTTGGTAATTTAACTAACATGGTTAATAAAGGTGGTTTAGAAGGTTTTAATATAATTTGAAAATTGAATTGGGATGTGGTAAGAAGAGCTAATGATAATTATGTAAAAAAGTTTACCTTTTGTATTGGTTACACGTCGATAGATACAAAATGTTGAAATTTACAGGAGTAAGAATGACCTATATTTTAATAATTGAGTATTCACACACAAATATAAAACTATTGCACGGGTTATATTTTAATATAGTGTTAAAGATGATAAATTATAAATAATTTAATGACATTATTAATATGCATATTTTCTATTTATATATAAAAAATGACCTATATTTGTTGTAGTTTCATGAGATATATTACTTCAAATATAAAAGTATTGTACGGGATATCAATAAAGATAATATTGAGATGTAATTAAAAATAAGAATGTTAATGATATTAAAAATTATCAACAATATTGTTGTAAACGATTTTAAAAGTTTAAATATAGAACGATTGCACGAGATTCCAATAATTATAAAAATATAATAATAAGACGTAATAAATTATAAGAATTTTAATAATATTCAAATATTATGAGCAACATTTTTAATTTTCACGTAGATTTAATAGGTCAAATATGTAATTATTGTATGGAGTACCAACAAAAAGAAACACTACAGTTACATATGAATCACTATGATAATAGATAATAGAAACTATTCAAGTAAAAAAAGTACACGCAATCAATTTTTTTCAATTGTTTTTCTTGATCTATTGGTGATAATGAAATTTTATTACTCTGTATGATTCTAGAAATGGCTGTAGCCATATCATTTAATTAAAGTTGCACGATTGCAATATATAATTAACTTTACAATTTATGTATATAGGGAAAAGGGGAATTTTTTCCCATTATTTTGCTAATTTAATTATTTTTTTTTGTATCATGTGCAAAATTTTATAAAACAAGTGACTCATGATTTAATTTTTTATTAATACTAATATTTTAGATTATTTTAGTAAAGTAGTTTCACATCAATTTTGTCCATAATTACTACTATTGTAAGATATCTCAATAGTTTAAGTTGATTATTATAATATGGGTTCTTGATATTTTAATATTTTAAAGTTGGTTACCACTTAATAGGAATAATTTATGTATAAAATTATTTCACAGGATCTTAATAATAGTTCAAGTTTATTCATTTACGAGACCAGTTTTAAGTGTGTTATTATTACACAGGAATGTCAATGTTTTGAAGTTGACTACTATTATACGCAAAGTTTAAATATATATATATATATATATATATATATATATATATATATATAACTATTGTACGTGGTACCAACAATTAAAAAAATCACAACTGTTGTACGAGATCACAATAATAATTACAGAGGCCATTTAAACAAAAAAGACATAAAATCTCATATTTGTAAATGCGAACAACTTTGTTTATTTTGTTCTTTCACTAATTTAAATAAAATAATATTGATATTTTAATTAGTAAATATTGTTTTATTTTTGCTAGTTTAATTGATAAAAATATTTTGCTAGGAGTATTAAGTTATACAATTTGTTTATTATATCTTTATTGCTAATTTAATACTACCTCCCCCACAAACTAGAAAAACAAAAATAATAATTTATGAAGTATAAAATAATACGTTATTACAACTAGTTCATAGCAAAAATAGTACGTAATAGATAGTACTTCGTATATGCTTTCAAACCGTACATCATACAGGTATTATACTAGTTTGCAGTTGTTATAAAGAAAATCATCCATTCATCCGACCTCTCTTAAAGTTGAAAAGAACCTAATTACAGAATCAGAATCAACCACAAGTGGGCCCCACCACTAAATTGGGTCCCACCACTCAAAAACTACGACTTGTGTTACTAGTGTGTGCAATAATAAAATACTCCAAACAGATCATAACATAAAAACGGCTTTTTGTCTATCAATCAGTCAATCAATCAAATTCCCTCTTTCTTCAATTTTCTTTCTTTTTTTTTTTTTTCAACATAAAATCAAACTCTATTCTCTTACAAAATTTATTTTTCCTCCAATTACTTCAATAATAATATTAGTAATAATAATAATTAAAAAAAATGGATATTGTGGAACTTCGACAACGGCAATTCATCGACTTCATGAAGACTATGCATATGGAAGTATGCCATGATTTTTCTTAAGTGTTTAATTTATATTTTTATTATTATTATTATTATTATTATTATTTAATTTAATTTTTTTTTTTATTTTTTGCAGAATTATTTGGATGATCAGTTCACACAATTGCAGAAATTAGCTGATGAGACTTCTCCTGATTTTGTTTATGAAGTTGTAACTCTTTTCTTTCAAGATTCCGAAAAACTTATTGATAATCTGAGCAAAGCTCTGTGAGTTTCTTATTAATTAATCACTTTAATTATACGATGATTTTATTTTATTTTTTTTGTTAATTTTATTTGATTTGATTTGTAAAATATAATCGAATTTTGACTGTGTGTTAATTTACAACAGTGAGCAGCCAGTTGTGGATTTCACTCAAGTTGCTAATCATGCTCATCAGTTTAAGGGTAGTAGTTCTAGGTATTGACTAATTTCTTTACTCCTCTTAGTCTTTTCTAATTTTTTTAATTTGTATGATTTTCAGCTGAATTACTTTGTCTGTTTCGTATTATGTGCAACGATTGAATATTTTATGTCGCGCAAAAATTACTTAATTGTTGCGGATCATGTGAAACGGAGGCAGTACTTGATTTTGGTGTTTGATCTGAAGACTTGTGGGTTCAAATGTCTTCAATTTATGAAACTTGTTAGGGTTGAGAGTGAGGGATAGCTAAGTTAATAAGAGCTTCCCTCCCGATTCCATGATATCTAGGGATCGTTTCTCAGCACTTTTGATCTGTGTTTGGTGGAGTTGTTTATGGATATGGAGATATGATAATTTTTAGTACTTGATGGGTACTTGAATGTGATATGGTTGATGTGTTTATTGTTTTTCACTCATTTGATGGTGAGTTTGGTTTATTTGACAGCATTGGCGCACATAGGGTCAAAAACCAATGCGTAAAGTTTCGAGCTTATTGTGAGGAAAGCAACCTTGATGGGTAAGATATCTATAAATAACTCATGTTTCCCTTCAGCGTGTTTGAATATGTTAGTTCTTCCATCATTTATGCGTTGATGTGTAGTGATAATATATGTTTATGGTATTTGATGTGTTTCAAACTCAAAGACTTGAGTTTCTTGATCAAAAGATCAAGTCTTAACGTTTTTATGACTGTTTTAGTTAAAATTTTATTTGATTTTCATTGCTAAATTTTTATAGTGAATTTGAAGCATTTAAAGGAATGATATAACCAATCAAACATTTGTTTAAAAGCTTTGAATTGATACTAGACAACACCAAATCTGAGTGCTAAGCAACACAACTTTGGCGAGCTACAAACTCAAAGTACAAGTTCTTGAATTATTTCTGGTTTTATGAAACAATCTGAACTGATTTTATTGCTGTCAATATGATGCCTTTTATAGGTTAAAATTTGTGTGAAAAACAAGCAAAACAAATCTACTTTAGCTCCTAATAAAACCTAGCATAAAGGAATAATTTTTTCTTGCTGTTTTGGGTATAATCAGTTAGGACTCCTAATTCTAATACTTGAGCCAGCAAAGCATTGCAGTCAGGAACTGACCAATTTATTAACTGAGTCAAGTTCTTGCTGAATAATTTCATATGATTATATGTAATCTAGACATCTTGATCGTTCCAAAACATATTCACACGACCCCTAATTCTTTGCCGACAGAGCAGTTTGCTCAAGTTGACTCATTGCTGTGACTCAAACCTCACTTAGGCCTTGTTCTCCTCGTCTTATTTTTACTTATTTTTAGCAAAAATAAGTTCAGATCAGCACAAATAAGTTTAGTTCAGCAAAAATAAGTTCAGTTCAACAAAAATCAATTTAAATCCTTAATAAATTGTTAATGATTTCAGCAAAAATAAGTTCAGATAAGTAAAAATAAGTTTAGTTCAGCAAAAATAAGTTCAGATCAGCAAAAATAAATTCAGATAAGCAAAAATAAGTTGACGAGAACAGGGCATTAGTGACGCTATTAACTTAAAAATAATTAAAACGATTAGCTCCTACGCCTCAAATGAAAAAACCCCTTTCAAGTGAAGGCAAAACAAGAATAAGCACTAAAATAACAAGTTGCCAAGAGAGTAAACTTTTCCACATCAAACTTCAATATTTGGTGGTTGCCTTGTAGTGCATAACTCTTTTAGTGATGTATAAAAGGCTACTAAAGTTCATTTTATCTTTACTTCTTACCTGACATTTATGTTTCTAGTTTCCCTACTCGAGTTAATAATTTGATGGAATATTTTTATATGACCTTGAAACATCGAACAAGGATATTTATAAGTTTAATTGCTATTTCCCTTGTCCCATATTGACATCTCATGATTGCATCTAACAATTGTTGTTGTTTGAGCAACTTCTTCATTAAGGAACATTTTTCCAATTACATAACATGATCAAGTTCCATCTTTGAGAATCACAAAAAACTTTTAATCAATAGTTACACAAACGTAACTTTTTATCATTTAAAAGTTACACACATGATCCATTCTTATTGAATACTTACAATTATCAGCCCTTGTTGATTTGAAATTCAATATGGATATACTTTGAGCCTATAGCAACTTTTCATGGAAGTAAACGTTACGCTTTGAGATATTGTCATTGTTATAAGATGAATGTGATATATAGGATGTGTGGGCATCTAAGAAAGAATATTAGTAAAAATGAGGTTATTAGGGTAAGATGAGGGAAAATTGTTGAGATGGTTTGGATGTATAAAACGCAGAGTATGTCACGCTTTGGTGAGGATGCTCAAAGAGCTGCAAAAGGATGAACGAAGAAAGCTAGGAGAAAACTTGAGCAAACTTGGATGAGGTTGGTCAGTGACTACATGGGGTTATTGGGGCTCAAGGAGAATTTGACGTTAAATAGGGAAAAATAGTGGGAGAGGATCTTGTGGATGATTCTTACGATAACTCTTATGAATTAATGTCTAGAAAACCCCAAAATCCCAAATTATATTGGGGCTTACACTTTGTTGTCGCTTTTGTTGTTGCATAGTTTGAGCCCATAATCAACAGAATAAGTGATTGCAAGTATGTTATGAAATTGTTGTCAATGGATTCCACAAGTAGCAAAAACAAAATTGTTTAGGTCTTTCGACAAGAAATTTATAAGTTGAAAATATAACAAAAGATGAATTTGTCATGGGTCCATGACCTTTTACTTTTAGCCCATGGGATAGTATTCACTGTTTTGAAAAAAGTTATTGTTATGAGTCCTAAATGAATGAAGCAAGATGCACAGATTTATGTTGTTAAGCTGCTAAAATTCTCATTAGTCCCTTTTACTCATAGAGGCAGTAGTTAAAGAAATGAGAATATCTCTTTTAAAAATGGTGCTCACCCTTCTCCACCAAAAAAGGGAAAATAGCAACAACACATGAGTTACTTGCCCAATAGGCCATTCCTCATCTATGTGGTGGGCTGTAACGATCCTTGAAAGTGCTTAATGATCCATGAAGATGGTCTTGCAAAAGCATATTTCTTTGGTTTTTCAAATAGCTTTTAGGGGTTGTTTGGTTGTGGATATAATGGAAGGGAAAGGGAACTTAGGGTGTTAATTCCCTTAGTGAGCGTGTTTGTTTTCTATTTTTCTTATTTTCAATTCAGTATTTCATTTTTCATCATTCCCATCCTTAACCTTGTTCACCATCATCATCCTTGACCATGCTTGGCCACCATTAGCCCCTAATGATCTCCACCAAGAAAGCACATCCACCACCAACCACCATACCCACCAACCCCAATGGGAGACTACCAACCACCATGCCCTTTATGATATTCCCTGTTTTCACCACCACCACTTGTCCAAGAAGTATAATGTAAAGCACATATAGTTGTATATTCATTGGAATCAAGGCTCTACTCGTCGGTTGCCACCACCACATCTTTAATACTCAAAGACGATTGATCCTCTACTTACCATTACCATATCGTGCATACTTGTCAAAAATTCATTCTCATCACCATGTCTTGGATACCCACCAAAAATTGAGGGCGTATGACTAAGGAGGTGTTCAGCAATCGTAACAATGCTAGTGGCAATTTCGACTATAACTTTTGCTGAAAACAGCGATTGTTTTCACTCCTCAATAATCCTAGGTTTTTTGAGTAGTTGTTAGTTCGTACTTTTGTTTTTGGGTCTAAGTAATTTCTCGTGGTTAGTTAGTAATAGTCAGAAGAGACGATGATTTGATGACAATGGTGCTGGTTAATCATGGTGACAAGATATTGAGCATAGATGAATAAGAACGTTGGAGCAAAGAGGATGTGTAGTGTGATAGCTTACCCTAACAACTTAATGGTTTAATGCTGATTCCTTATCTTTCCCCTGGTCTCCCTTATTTGTTTCCATTCCTTGCCCATCTACTGAACCAATAGCCCCTTAGAACTCTTAAACTGGTCTGTCATCCTTCACCTGGTTTTTCTCCCTATTCTAAAATTGTGTACTAAACATATACTAGAATTTTTGGTCTCATAGTTATACTAATAAATATATTATGTGGTTTTGTTGATGCTTTAAGATTGTAGTCTGTAGCCATAACTGTAGGGTACATTGTGAATGAGTTTTTTCCTCTGCTTTTCTTATTTAACGAGAATCAAATAGTTTGCTTTCTGAAGATATACCTGTTTTAAGTTGTTTGAGCCTGCTCTTTTAAGGCTGTCAAGGATTTCTACTACTGAATTCAGGATTATCGAACAAAGTCTAGTACAATTTTCTCATGTTCATTCAAACTTTTTAGTGGTTAGTAGCTCAATCACTTTTATGAAAAATGTTATGATATACATACTAGCTATAGTTTTACTGATATGATGACTATTGTATCCTATCTTAGCATTATATAAAATTCATTTCAACAAAATTTTCAGCGTGTTTTTTAACACTTTCATATCAATAATATATCGTACCTCATCCTAATATAGTTATAGTTGCCTTGCCACTCTGTTAGTTAAGGCTACTCTTCATGTTGATAAATATTTTTGGCATAGGCAGCAAATATAATTGTTTGTCTTTCAATTGTCAACTTGTGATGTCCTAGTTTATATGTTGTCAATGGTTGTTGTTTTTGCTTCTTTTTTTTATGAGAGTTCAAATTTTGTTGATCAGAAATAGATAGGGAAGTGGAAGAGATTGAGGGAAGGAAGGAAAAGGAGGAGAAGAATGGAGAAGTAAAGAAAAGGGAGGGAAGAGTCACTTTGCATTTCTTCCCAAACCTTTCCTGTGCTGGAAGGATTTGGTTTGATTGGATTTAATATTCTGCTTGGGTAAGTAGAAATGGAAGGATGGGATACAGATTAACATCTCAGGGAAGAAGAAAGGGATAGGAGAAAGAGGGGTCCCTTATTCAAGAATGGTGAAATTTGGAGGGAAAATGAAAGTCCAATTCCCTTCCCATTCCCCACCCCCCAACCCTCCCTCTCTCCTCCTCCCGATTCCCTCCCCTTCTTTTCCCATTTAAATTGTTATCTGAAAAACCCTTAAAGATGAAAGAACAAATTCCTTAAAATTCTTTACCCTATTATCAGTCCTAACAAGTGAATTTGGATCCCTCGCTTTCCCTCTAAGTTAAACATCCATCAAAACATAACTCAGTTGAAACTTGTAAGTGTTCAAGATACTATCAAAACCTTGGCGGTTGTGTTGGCAAGATATCATTAGTCGAATTATAAGAGGTTTTAAAGTCTCCTATCTACTAGGAGTATAAATGAGCAACTAGATCTGGTAATATTTAATTCGCCCTTGCATCCAAACCATTTAGTTAAATTCAAATTGGATGTGCTGAAAGCTTTCATCTCATCTGTTTTCAACTTAATAACTATAGTTGACCATTTTTGACAACCAAAAGCATTGAGGCCATCGCTGGTTATTTGGTATCCAATTAGGATTACGGATTTTGTATCTATCTGTGTGCTACATGCTAAAATGAAGTTGTGTTGGTCTAATGCGGAGCCTAAAATAATACATTGTGTACATAACAAAGTCCAAGCAACCCCGATCCTTTTAAACGTTGCTCCTTGTTCCTATTCAAGTCATCTCTTTCTGTTAAATTCACCAACTATAAAACTCTTTCAAGCCAATAGGTCTCCCTCTCTGTGTAACTGGAGGTCTGATATGCATCATTGCATTTAATTTTATTTGGAATTCTTTCCATTCCGTGCGTTCCCTAGTCATTATTTTCATTTGTTCGTTTGTTCATTTGTTAATAAGCATAAACAAGGGAGTATACTTCTTTCGTATCAAGCTTTTTTTTCTGTGTCCAACATAAATAACCCATGATTTGTAAATACTTATTGAAGTTTGAGTAGTTGATGATTACATAGGCTGTGAAATTCAGTATTGACTTTGCAGTCTGATAATAAATTAGCAGCTACTGCATCCAAGTCATTTCAACTACAATTTTAGCTTTAGCATATCGTGGTACAGTCTTATATTAAGTTCATTTTGTAGGCTTGTTTTCGGTTATGTCAAATTGCTTAGCATATCATTGCTAAACCAATGGCCTCAAGATATAATGTTTTGTCTGTTTGGTGTAGGTGTCTGAATTGCCTGCAAGAACTCCAGCAGGAATATATTGTTTTGAAAAACAAATTCGAATATTTGTTTGAGGTAATCTTGTTTGAAAATGAAAATAATTACAGCACAAGTATTTGGGTGTTTTATTACTATATCTCTAATAAAAACCAGTAATAGATTCAAAATTTTTATTTCTAGCATCACATAGTTGTTTTATAATCCGTACTTTCTGACATGTTAAATACTGACTTCTTTTCTACTGCATTTTTGTTATTTCAATCATATTGCAGCACCTTTTCCTATTATAATTGTTAAAGTATTATTGGTCTTTGCAGCTGGAGCAAGATATCTTGAAAAATGGAGGAACAATTCCGACTGTGGATTAAGTCTTCAAACCTCGCGATTTATTGCTACACTAGAAAGACAATCTGAGTATATTGTGGTGAATGATGATGTAGACTATTTCAAGAGTCATTCCCAAACTAAAACTTACTTTAGATATCTGTTTCGTGTGAAATATAATTCAGGCTTAGCATTGTATGTGACTAAGTGAGTGACCAATGATCATGTTAATCACCTGCTGAACATTCTTGATACATCGTGTGAACGTAGCTAGTTTGGTTTTTTTTTTTCCTCCTTTTTTCCAGTCATCTCAGATGTTTTTGTGCTTGTGTATGGTTTATATATAAATTTAGAGTAATAATATATTGATTTTTAGGATGATTTGCTAAAGTATTTATTACTCCAGTATTTGATTATGTTGGATTGCTTTGATGATATGAACTATGATAGTTAGAGCTTTTTAAGTAGTTTCAATTGAATTACTACGTAGTTTAGTGCTCCTGCAGTTTTGAAATGACTTTAAACCTTGATTATGGAGGTACAATCAGGAGAAAGAAAATATTATGAATCGCTTCCTCATTTCTTCTGCAGTAGAATCAATTCAATTAGGGTTATTCGTAGAGATTGGAAGGGGAAACTCATTGTATAATTGTCGACTTTAAGCCAAGAAACTAATATGAAGGGCCTATTTGAGTTGAACTGAACTGATTTGAGCTGAAATAAAATGAAATTAAGCTAAAGTAAATTGGCCATAATATTGCAAAATCATTTTAAAGGTTTTTTTTCGTCTACTCTATAAGCAATGGAGAAACAATCATGTCTTAAATTTTAGTTGATTCTAATGACAATGCTTTATGGTGTTCACTATTTTTTTTTTCACAACGAAGAAGAAGAACCAACATGTAGAGTCAATCTTACCAAACGCCGATCATAAAAAATTAGCTTCAATTTAATTTCAACATAAATTCTTTAGTATGTATAGATTCACCGAAATTTGGATATCAAGCTAAATTGCAAGTCCCGCAACACCCAAAGGCCCATTCTATTATGTATGTATTCATATAACACTAGAAATCATATAACCAACAACGATTTATGACTTCACCGATTTATGTCAATGAAGTCGATAATTTCACACAAACATATGTAATGCATTTAAAGCAAACTATCATTATAATTTAAAAACAACAATTTTTTTTATATAAAATCAAATTACCTACTTCGTAGTTCGTACTAATTATGAAGTATAGACATATGTAAAAGACTTAAAGCACATTGATATTATTCCGATCGTGACGGATTATTAGAAGATGTCTTACATTTTAATAGTGTATAAGTAATATGTAATTGATTGATCACTTAATTAAACTACTAAACACTTATTTTCCATTGTTTAGACCTTAATAATTACTCCTACATATTATATTTCTAGTACTATTATTTCACTTAATTTCCACTAAAATATTCCTTTAATCAAATTACATATCTAATGTTTTTATCAATTATTATTCCAAATTTAATAGAGAATGAGGGAAGAAAAGAAAAGAAGAAGGGCAAAAGAGCTGGAAATCACATGGGTATTGTCGTAAACTGGGGTCTTCCTTCTTTCTCCTTTTTCTCTCTCCTCCCTCCATTTTTCATGCTTTTCTAAACACACACACACACTCTCTCTCTCTTTCTTTTTCTCTCTCCTCCTCCTCTCCCATGGCGGACGACAAGGTATTTTCTCTCTCTTCACCTTCTCTCATTCTCTCTGCTACTTCCTCTTTCTACCATTACATCTTCGTCTTCTTCTACTTCATTATTCATAGATCTATCTTCGTGAGCTTCAACTTCAACTTCAACTTCACTTTTTTTTTATTTCCTGTTGTTTTATTCTTCATTTTTTAGGTTTAATTTTCGTTCTTTTTTTCGCGATCTAGTTATGGATCTCATATTTTCCGTTGATTTTCAGCTGATTTTTGAAGTTTTTGTGTTAAGTTTGGCGTAATTTTGCTGTTTTTAGTGCTTGTTGTTGCTTTTTTAGATCTGTAATGCGTTTTCATTTACTACTGTTTCGAATTTTTCTTCATTTTCGTTTTTGTTTTTTTTTTTTTTT
>PYUH01000040.1:2410627-2458467 GCA_016808085.1 Suaeda aralocaspica | reverse complement strand
TTTTTTTTTTTTTTTTTTTTTTTTTTTTTTTTTTTTTTTTTTTTTTTTTTTTTTTTTTTTTTTTTTTTTTGTGTGTGGTGAATTTCTGTTGCTTTGTTTCTTTGATTCATCACTACGAAAAGTCGAAAACATTCAATTTGCGTTTTTTTTTTTTGATTTTATTTTTTCTTGTTTTGGTAATAGACAATTTAGTTTATGTGAGTTTAAGTTGAATTTGTTATCTGTTTTCGGTTGTGAGTGGCAAGAGTTTGTTCCACTTTGTAGGCATATCATTTGATTATGAGAATTGAATTATTTGGTGTGTGTGTGCAGGAGCTAGCTTCTACGGTGGTAGACGGCAATGGCGCTGTCACCGGACACATTATTTCGACTACGATTGGGGGTAAAAATGGAGAACCTAAACAGGTGTGCAAATTTCTTTTATGTTCACATTTGGATTATTTTTACTATCTGAATTATATTAGTGTTTATTTTGAGCTAAACAGTTATTTTGTGAGTCTGGTGTTGTTTGAATTGAACAAATATTGTCTCCACTATTGAATATATGAATTCTCTTTTTTCTCTACTTTTGCAAATGTTTGATTCAATTATCTTGCTTGATCCTTAGCTTTTAGTCTTATAAATAAACTCTCGGCGATAGTTTGGTGTAAGGTAGTGGATGATTTATTGCTCTTACATTATTCTTCGGTGTAGAAAGTGAGGGATAGTTTAAGTGAGGGAGATCCTAGGATCGATTATGACCCCGCCCATGTGGCTCCTTAGCACCAAAAAAAATAATTCTTGGGTGTATATTAGTGGTATGTAAGGTGTTTGAATGATAATTAGGTGTTTTAGGAGGTGGATTAGTGCATAATTAATTTGTTCAATTGTTCATTCACGTGTCTTTCCTAGTTTAACGCAGCCTTTTTTTAATCTTACAGACTATCAGTTACATGGCAGAACGAGTGGTGGGTACTGGATCTTTTGGAATCGTATTTCAGGTGAACATATTAATTATGAAGATCTTTTATGATCAAGAAGAGGATATTCATATGATTTTTTGAATATTGTTATCTGATGCTGTCTTTTTTTAGGCGAAATGCTTGGAAACCGGAGAGACTGTTGCAATTAAGAAGGTGTTGCAAGATAGGCGGTATAAGAATCGTGAATTGCAGTTGATGCGAGTGTTAGATCATCCAAATGTAATTTCGCTCAAGCACTGTTTCTTCTCAACAACTAGTAAAGACGAGCTTTTCCTTAACTTGGTGATGGAGTATGTCCCTGAGACCATGTATCGCGTTTTGAAGCATTATAGTAGTGCTAATCAGAGAATGCCACTCATCTACATAAAATTGTACACCTATCAGGTATGTTTTGCACTTTTATTCTTTTCTTCACAATGATGATTTTATCTTTTGGTGATTTAACTTGTTTTCGTGTTGCAGATCTTTAGAGGCTTGGCTTACCTACATAATGTTCCTGGGGTTTGCCATAGGGACTTAAAGCCTCAGAATGTTTTGGTATGTTGTGTTTCTATTAGCTCTTTTTAGGCATGTTTGTAAGTTGTGTTGCTTTTGACGTGAAGGGATTCTTGCAGGTTGATCCCCTTACTCATCAAGTGAAGATTTGCGATTTTGGAAGCGCTAAAGTCCTTGTATGTCGAACTCCTTTTCCGGCCTTCCCTTAATATTGTGATTCTTTATGGGTTGTGCTGGAGTCTTTAATGTTCACTTGTCATAGTCTTGATTTGTCTCAATTGTGACTATACTATGATAATTGGTGGATTAAAGTACTCTTAAAATGGCTTTGCATACTCAATATAATAACTTAATATGTGATCTTTTTTAGCACTGTTCATGTTATTCTATTGTTTGTAGTGAATGTGTTAGTTAATACCATTTTGAGAACTCACTCCTGTCACATAACATTCGAGAA
Organism: Suaeda aralocaspica; assembly: GCA_016808085.1. Taxonomy (NCBI): domain Eukaryota; kingdom Viridiplantae; phylum Streptophyta; class Magnoliopsida; order Caryophyllales; family Amaranthaceae; genus Suaeda; species Suaeda aralocaspica. The sequence continues at coordinate 2,456,553 of PYUH01000040.1, read as the reverse complement.
GTCATGGGAAGAAATGGATAATTTAACTTAACCTGATCTACTACATCCTTCTTTTACCTTGTTTTTGGTGTTTAATCTCAATTTTTCTATGCAGGTCAAGGGTGAAGCTAACATTTCATACATTTGCTCTCGGTTTTATCGAGCCCCTGAGCTTATTTTTGGTGCTACTGAGTATTCATCTTCAATTGATATATGGTCTGCTGGTTGTGTTCTTGCTGAACTTCTGCTGGGTCAGGTGAGCCATTTTGGTGGTATTTCTGCTTGAACAGGAGGAATTTTTGTTGGTGTGAAAAATTTTATGTATCTAATGTAACATGCTTGTTATTTTTTGTCTTCTGGATTTTTCCAGCCATTGTTTCCTGGAGAAAATGCTGTTGATCAGCTTGTTGAGATTATCAAGGTACGTTGATGAATTTCAAACAAGACTGTTAGTGTTTTCACTTTCATTTTGATAATTGTTGCTAGCTCATTTCTGTAATTTAAATGAAAATTATTGCACATTTGAAGGTTCTTGGTACACCAACACGGGAAGAAATTCGATGCATGAATCCAAATTACTCTGATTTTAGGTTTCCACAAATTAAAGCAACTCCCTGGCACAAGGTATTTTGCTTTCTTTGGTGCTATTTTATATCTATTGTTTCATAGACTTGTGGATGCTGCATACTTGGGTTGGAGTGATTAAAACTTCTGTAGAGTTTGTAAGGTCAAAGTATTGTTTTCATAAATATTGTTCTATTCAGGTTTTCCACAAACGTATGCCTCCGGAGGCCATTGATCTGACTTCAAGACTTCTTCAATACTCACCTAGTTTACGCTGCAATGCTGTAAGTCTGAATGTGTTTCTACTGCCAAATTTTTGTTAACAGTATATGCCTTGTGGTCTGCTCTAACTAATTGATGATTAGTTGTGGGTTTGCTTGTTCTTTTTGTTTGTCTTGCTTTTTTGCCGTCCTATTATCAGTAAGAGTTGAAATAAACTTGAAAAAGATGGGTTTACAACCTCATGTAACTTTAGATGGGGCCATGGGGGTAATTGTAGGATAAAGATCTCTGCCTGTGACAGAGACAGTTTATTAATGTGCTGGCCTCATCACTTGAAAGTGAGGCTTTGATTGGTTATTATTAATTGTTTTTGGTGGTTTCATTTTTCATCTCATGCAACTGTAGTTCCTTGAACATTCGTTTTTTTTATACTTATATAAGTATTTACGAGTCATTCATTTGTTATTTTTCCCAGTTGGAAGCATGTGCGCATCCTTTCTTTGATGAACTTCGGGAGCCCAATGCTCGTCTACCTAATGGCCGTCCATTGCCTCCTCTATTTAATTATAAGCAGGAGGTATGTTTAGTATCTCAGTGCACTTAATTTTATTTTTCTCATGCTCTGTGATAACTTCTTGTGCTACTTAGCTTAAGCATACAAGTACTTTTAGGCCTTGGGCTTTAGGTTGTTTGTTTAATTCAGAGGTGCAACTCGAAAATCAGATATATTTGAAATCATCTCTTGTGACTACCCACGGGTGGATAATCTGTTCTTGTCAGATGTTAATCCTTCTGACGATGGAAAAGGATCCCTTGTTTGTTAGGGAGAAAATGAGACCTTTCCAATTTTACTGTTACCCTATAGCACATAGGTTTGTGCTTTATTTTGAAATTAATGTATAGCAGTATAGCCTGCCAAAGAATTAATGACACTTCTTGAAAACATAATTTTATGCTCTGGTTGAGATAATGTATTGTGAAATCAAGCCACAGCAATTGAATATCCATGTAGTTGGTTTTTCTCACGTAGGTTTGCAAAATTGCAATTCACCTAATCTGACTTTTGTAGTATACTTCCTCTCTTCACTCATTATTTGGGAAGTAGCCCTTATTGGGTTAAAGGAATGAATATGACTTTTGTAAACACACTATGATACTTTGAGTGATTGTGTTTTTACTTGTGGCAAGCATCTAATTGCCGCTTATATTCATTGTGTAATTTTGTATGGATAATTGAGTAAGATCCCGGATTTCATGAAAAGTTTGGGTAAAAATTAGTCACTGTTTTTGTGTTTATTTTCTTGTCACAGCTGTCTGGAGCTTCACCAGATTTAATTAACAAATTGGTCCCAGAGCATGTGAGGCGGCAATTTGGTCATAATTTGATGCATCCAACAGGGACATAAACAACAAAATAGCACAGGCAGATGTTTTTTGTTGGTTGACAAGTGAGGTCCTATGATCAAGATCTTAGTCTCAGTATGTTGGAGGCATCTCTATATAATTTTCTCAGCCAGAATGAGTGAGCAATCTTTGTAGCTCAACTGCGTTCTCTGCTCGGTTTACTCAACGGTCACTTATTCACCGCCAAAGTGGTTTTTTGTCTGTAAATTGTTGATAGAAAGGTCAATATGATAATGATATCATTTGAAGCTGTTAGTAGAGGAGGTTGTAATTGTTTATGGTTGGTTAGGACAGGCTGCTGAATAGCGGTGGAGACTGGAGACAGAAAGTGTAGCTGGTGGGTGTATTCTTTTCTCCTCTATTTCTTTCCTATGTATGTTTCTCTTGTAGTTTATCTTGCGCCAGATGTAGACGTTGGATAGGAAGAAGTGTAGTAACCAATGTAACATTGTCGTCATGTGAAAAGTAATGTTTGCTTCAAAATTTCAGTTCGAAAAATTCAGTTTTTAGTGCAAACTCTGTCAGGCTAGTTTATGAAATGGGTTGCTGGAATGGCCACTGGATTGTCTATTTTCAAGTGCTGTAGTCTCTGGAAGAATGAGATATGGAGTTGTGCCTTGCTAAGTTGCTATAACTCACTCAAATTTGTTGACAATACTGATGGTATGATAGGAGGTTGGTAGGTTTGCCTCGAGGATTCACTCTGAAATCGCTTTGTGCTTTTGTTTTGCAATGAACGCGTTATGACTTATGATTGTAAAAAAAAAGTCCTTTAATTGTTGATCATTTTATTTTAAAGAACAGATAATGCCTTTTTAATTTTGTACTAATTATTATTGCCCGTATAAAACTTGTTTAATATTTATTTTGCTCTGCCTTAGTTAGAATGTAACTGATCTATTATGTATTTGTTTTTCACAAAAAAAAATAAAAAAATAAAATAAGAAGTATTTGTTTTTCACAAAATGAAATAAAAAGTAAAAATCTGAGCTATGTCAAGTTATAAATCTACAATGTCCAATTATTTTCAGTGATTAAGGCGTATTTGACTCTTTCCGAAGAAGCAGGAAGGTTGATTATTGCTACACTTAGGAAATTCGAAATTCGAAATGCAATGTTAGAAGTTTCCCACAGTAATAAAGGATGCATTGGAGTAGGGATTAAACCAACAAAATAAATTTACAAAACCAAGAGGTAACTACAATTCCAAAATAAACGTTCTCATCGTAAAAAATAGTAATGTAAAATACTCTTCCAAGGGAACCTTAGCCCAAAAACAATGATAACTCCATCCATATAACAACTCGAATCGTTCCTTTCTAATTACACTTTCTTAAGAATGATTGATCAATTTTCGTTTACAGCAAAACACTTCATATTAGTTCTTTACACAATTACCAGCAGAAGTTATACTCAGAAAACAGTGGCACATTCTATTTTCGGGGATATTGGAATTTCGGTTCTTCTGGTACTGTTAGCCGTTTCGTGGACCTAAAAAAAGTACCTAACCTTGTTAATCTTTTCTAGGTTTGGAAAGATAACACCAACTGAAACAGAAAGTAAAGATTACCTTCTAGGAATGAAAGGCCTGTCAAAGCAAGGCATAAGCTGAGCTCGCGGAACAAGGTCCTTTCTTAATCTCCTTATCTCTTCTTCCTCTACTAACTATAAGAACAAAAGATGGTTTTTTCATTTAGCTTTTAGGCATCCGAAATAATACCACTATTGAAGTTATGAACTAGTCGTTTACCTTCTTTTGCCTATCTCTTTCCATTTTGTATTGCTCGATCAACATCATTTTTTCAGCCACCTGACAAACCATGATAAGTTTAGCTACATATGTGATGCAAGAAAAGGCCATAAAGCAAACTGAACTCATAATTACGGAAAGAAAAAATCTGGACGCAGGAAGTACTCCACTTTTTTGAAAAGAACATAGAGAAATGACTACCAATATGAAACAGAACATTTTTTGGAGAAAATCTAAAGTAAAGTACATTGATATGCTTTCATCAATAAATAAACACTAGCATTGAAGTAGCAGAATTACACAAGCTTTTTCTTGATATGTATTGAACTAGAGTTTGAAGAGACGTTGACGCATTTAAAGCCAGACGTTATGACGTGCACTTCAATGTCAATGCAGATTGATTATTGATTAACAACACAAATAAATTTTATGACATATACTCTGAAGGAAAATAATTGGTGAACAACTAGTTTCTTACATAGTGATCAAATTCAGCACGTTGCAAAGCCCTCAAACCACTGTGCAGCTTTAAATCAATTGGCTTCGTGATCTGTTTGATGAGTGGTTTTATCAGGCACTGGAATACAAAATTCAGAAAATTTTACGTGAAGATTTCAAGTACAATCAATCACAACACCCTATAAAAGCATACCAACTCTGAAAAGATAAACAATAAGTATAACCTCTGGTTCATCAGTTGTCACTGGCAGGCATTGTGCAATTGGTATTCGCTGCTTCTCCTCCTCCATCATCATTTCTTGCAATTTCTTGACAAATTCTTCTTCCTTCATTTTTCCTCTTTGCTGGAAACAAAGGCCGAAGAAGCAGATGAAAGTTTTAACATCAGACACAAGCATAAATAAAAGTTAAAAACAGTTGACAATCAGAGGCAGAGGTCCTAGGGTAATACATAGGTTTCCATACTACCCAAGCTCATCATCCAAGGGAAAGATCAAGTGCACAAATAATGAAATAGATGTTAATTGTAAAAACAAAACATGAGCAATAGATAACTGTGACTTAATTGCCCCAATTCATCAATCTTATAATGGACACATATTGTGTTTTTCTCAAAGTTCAGTAACAGATCACACTTGGTAGTTAAATACGCCGCTTTTAATATTGTCAAGCAGAAACGAGTTAGAAGGTTCACTCAAAACAAGGATAATATCAGTCCCAAGGTTACGGATACAGCTTTCACCAGTGACTATAGCTTCGTCTAAACTCTCAATGGAACAAGAGGTCCAAAAAGACAGCAAAACAATATAACCGCAGTAATTGCCAATATTTGAAGCACTTTATCTTTTAGAGAAAGATAAATAAAGGGGCATATAATATCTAATATTTCACAGAAGCACCAGCCTATCTGCAAATTAGTCAGGCGAATCACAAACTAAAAAAAAAAACTCAAAAGTGAAAATTCTTACAGTTGAAACCAAAGCCCAAATTCAACCAGTTTAACCCTGAAACAATCAAAATCCTTCTAAACATTAACTTGTGAGTCAGCAATCTATGTCCTATACTGTAATAATCTCATATGAACATAAGAACTTTTGGCAGTATAAACCATCTCTTATTAAGTACGCTCACTGAACTCAAACGATAACACAGACTAGTCTTGTGTGCTTTACATTGTCAACCCCCTAAATCTCCAATTCTCCATGCGTAATGGAGTCCCTTGTGAGTCAGCAATCTATGATCCTTACTGTAATAATCTCATATGTAAATAAGAATTTTTGCTAGTATAAATCATCTCATCTCAAGTATGCTCACTGAACTCAAACAATAACACAGACTAGAACTTGTCTGATTTACGTTGTCAACCCCTAAATTTCCATGCATAATGGAGTCCCATCCATTTATATAGAACACTAAACAGCTGTTCCAATCACCGGAAGAAATAATATACGTAGTAAATCTTTTCCTTCCTCAAACAATAAAGACATTACTGATCAATTAGCTCATGCATTATGTAGTTAAACAACAGATTTATCAGACCAAATTATCATTATTGCTTAATCTGTTGTCCAGAAAATCATCTACTATATGGAGGTCGGAGAACTCCACATTATTAAATGATCTCAATTTGAAACTTCTCAGCACTTAGTTTCTTACTCTTCCTAACTTACGTAATTGATACAAGTAAAACTGTTCTAATAACCGGAACACATAAAGTCATAACCAAATGCCGTTAAAGATTACCAAAAAAATAAAATAAAATTTAACGATTAACTTGAAATATCAACTCAACAAATACAAAAATGACCACCAATGTTAATCAGTGTGCCGCTACATAAACAGGTTAAGCATGCGTGCGCGTATGCACATACTACACACAACATTAAAACCTGCAAAATTAGACATCAAACAAACTATAACTCTCATAATGAAGATAAATGCTCCACAAACTGATCCATCATTCAAAAATTCTTACAAAAGCACTTATTATAAGATTCATAACTAGAAGACAATCAGCACATAGCAACTACATTGCGATTTTACCTGAGTCCAAAGCCGGAATGTTCTCAGGGATTTGACTTCATGCTCCTCCTTACTCCCATCATTAATCTCATCCTCATTCGCAAAATTCGGGTTAGAATTCTCCTCATCCTCAAGATTACATTTCGGCTTAGTCGCCATTATCTCTACTCATAACCTCTAAAAACAGAAAAACATGAGTATCCTACACATCATCAGGTATACAACCAAATCAATTGTAAGCGAATTTCGCAATTACAAATGCAACTTACAAAACCTCAAACATAATCAATCATATAAGTATACTTATGATTATTAAAATTGAGTGTAAGTGAGTAAGTAAGTAAATACTTCACTTGCAATATACTTATTCATTTGCGTTTACACAAATGAAGGCGATTATACGCCGAAGAACAAGTAGTAATTACTAATTAGCGTATGATTTAATCTCATTATCGCAACTTCAATTCCAATTAAACTCAAGATTTTGAGGTTTTTCTCAGTAATCAAGTAAATTGCAAGTGAAGTTGCAACTTGCAAGTTGCAATACGCTAAATAATATACTTAAGTCTATTTCTGCTAATTGAAATTGATAATTGAACAAATAATCTGCTTCTTTGAGCAATTTGCAAATTGATAATACGAAATTGAAATTGAGATTACCGATTGTTGGAGTTTTGAGTGAATTTTGCAGGAATTTCGAATTTGAATTGAAAACGAAAGAATTTCAGAAATGTAATGCTTACTGTAGGAAGTGCGAGTTGTAGAGAGAGAAAGCATTCAGTATGAGTGACACAGAGAAAGAGCTAGAGAGAGAGAGAGAGCAATTTGTGAGTTTCGCGCTCAGTTTTGCATCCATGTAGTAGATTTTTTGTAGGGAGTCAGTCCGATAAGAATCGATCTTAGGTCTTAGCTAAAATCGGTCGAATGGTAACAATAGCTTTGTGCCATAAATAAATAAATAATGGTGGCGATATGTCACGAGTGACCCGAAGGGTTCAGCCCTGACTAGTATCCAAGGGTGAAAGTTAGTGGGCAGCGTGTCTAGGGTCAAGGGGAATTAATCAGTACGTGACAGATAGCTAGAGGTGTGCACAATTTTATCGGATTGGGACTTGGATTGGACCGCATTGAATGATTCTGGTATTTGGTCCAAATGCATACGAGGATTATAAGCTTTTAGAGCAATCTCGTACAAGACCAATTCAAACGGGCCGGTTGGACATGTGTTCCAATAAAAACATTACTTTGAATAAAGTTTTTGTTAAATTTTAATGTATTTTGAGTGTTTTTTAGCTGAAATATTAAATTTGATAATGTTTTAGTGTTTTACGTATCATTAAATTTGATATTGTATCTTCGTAATTAATATAAGTAAGATGACAATAATAGTTTTAATAAAAGAATTAGATTTTTTTAAAAAAAATGAGAAAAATCATGAATTAGGTCTAAATTGTACTTGTTTTTTCAGCTCGGTCCATAAATTGCCATTCATGCACGTTCACAGAACATGCAATTCATAGTCCAATATATAATTAGCCCAAATCAATTAGCTTATTTAGGATAACCTAATATATAAACTATATAACTCCTCTCAATTTTTCAATATAAAATATGATGGTTTCCCTTCACAACTTAAAATAGATTTTTACACAAGTTCAGCTAAATTTGACGGTTAGGCACATTTGATCCAATACATTCTCAAATTACAAAAGAGGCAAATAATAAGTGGTCCATTAGTGCCAAAGAACCAAAACACAAATAGAATACAAGAACATTAATAAAAGTAGGACACAAAAACACTTTCATTGCTAAGCAAAGAAAGTAACAACACAAACCATAGACTATAGTAAAAGTGACTTTAGTCTACTCTCAAGTCTCAAGTACCAATGAGTATGAAGTGGGTCCCTTGTTCTACACTTAAACCCAGGATTCTTAGACAAATTTGTCCACTAATTATCCTAATCTCGAGATTAATTTAGTCTTAATCTTCCAACCCCAACCATAATCCAACGACACCCATCATCATATCCATTTGCTTTGGTCTTTATTATTTTACATTTATTTAAGTCATGATCTGTTTACTTCAACTTAAAATCCGTTGTTCAGCTCCGTTCAGTTCTTCCCTTATTTTACTATTCATTAATTTTTTATATTCAGTTCAATTTGATTCAACTCTTCTCACTTGAACTAAACAGACCTGTATAAAAAAAACCACTCTTTAAAGTTTAAAATGATAGTGTATTATCCTTAAAAAAAGTGTCGTTTTTTGTTTCACCTTTTGTGGAATGAATCTGTAAAGCGACGAAAAAGCTTTCAGTTTCACACAAGATCTACTTGTTAACTTCTTTTTTTTCCCCACATTTTGTGAAAGAACTTAGAACTTGTGTTTTTTTTTTTCTACATTTTTAAAATTTTTTCTGGGTTTTTTGTGGAAAGTGTTATATGACTGTCTTTTGTTTGCCATGGTGGTATTTTTGGTTATGATTTTGTGTTATTTTGATGTTGTTTTTGCTGCTGATAGTCTTCTTTCTCCAAAGGGTGTTAACTATGAAGGTTAAATGCTTATACCCTTTACTTAAATCTTTATTTTTTAGCTTAAAGTTAACTTCTTTTGAATTATTTCTTTGATTTTTGATCTGTTTTTTTTTTCTTTTTTTTTTTTTCTTTTTTTTAGTTGCTGCATTGATGTTAGTGAAAAACAAGATTAAAGATGATAAATATCATGTTCTTGATGGTTGGGATTTGAATTCAGTTGATCCTTGTACTTGGTATATGGTTGCTTGTTCTTCGGAGGGTTTTGTTATTTCACTGTAAGTTTACATCATTTTCATGTAATTTGGGTCTTAAAATCTATAATATTTTTCATTTTTTATGCAATTTGGTTATAAAAATGTATACCCATTTCTGCATTGTTTATGGTTTAATGTTTTGGTTTTGTTAAAAATGGTGTTTTTGCAGTGATATGGCTAGTATGGGATTGTCAGGAACTTTATCTCCTGGTATTGGAAATTTGACTCACCTTCGTTCAATGTAAGGTTTCTGATTACTCTATCATATGTTTCTCATATAATTGAGTTGTTGTTGTTTGTTAGACACTTTTATTAATGCTACTCTATTTGCATTATTAGGATTAAAGTGATATACTTTGATAGAGGGCGTACGCGGAATATTCTCTATTATGTTGTTTAATTTCAAAGTACACATTGTGAATTTGTGAGAGATTTAGGTAGTTGGGAGGATTTGGAAAGAGGAATGGTTTGTTGATTAGTGGGGTGGTGGCCAAACATTAATTCTTAATTCAAGGTATACTGTCTATAGATTGTTTCAACATAAGAAGTTTGTGGTAGTAATGCATTTATTTTCCGTGTTAATAAGAAATTTGATTGTGAGCGCTAAACTGCTGAAGATATGAAAGAAAAGGTAAGGTAACAATTGTCTGCTGAATGCTGATTGAGAAATCCTCCTCGGTAGTTCAGCCTTTGTGTATTTTACATAGGTTTTCTTAATGAAAAATGAGCAAGGATCACTAAAAGTTAAGCCATACTGCTATTTCCGTGATTTAATACCTTGTACCAAAAACCTGAAGTTACTACACATTGTGCTGTTTATGCTGCTCACCAATGTATAATGAAATAAGGAGACAGTGATCTGGTGGAAGACATTCTTCTCCTAGATTTTCACTATGAGCATTGAGCAATCTTTACATGCCAGTGCTATTGCTTTGAATCCTAATTATAACAGCTCCAAGGTATTTTAAAATGTATGCCAAATTTGTATGCATTAATGTTATTTCAAAACTTTTGGTGATTCTGATTCTATGGCTATACATATGAACTATGAACAAGTTACAATGCTCTTTAACAAATGGAATACGGAGTATATTTAATAGAGTTCAATGCTGCTTGCACTTGTTTACTGATGATGTCTAACTTATTGCTTTTGTACAGTTCAATGCAAAACAATAAGTTGTCTGGCCCAATTCCAGATGAGATTGGGAAACTGAAAGAGCTTCAAACTTTAGACCTCTCAGGTAACCAATTTAGTGGTGAGATTCCTGGTTCAATTGGTTACCTTGGCCGCCTAAGTTACTTGTAAGTACAGCTTAAAAGTTTTGCGTTTTTACCTTCCTCTAATGTGAAGTTTGATATGATCCAATTGTATCTCTCTCTATGTAGGAAATTGAGTAGAAATAAATTGTCTGGACAAATTCCTGAGCTTGTTGCAAATCTTACAGGTCTTTCATTCTTGTATGTCTCCTATAGTCCTTTCGCTTTATTATTATCGTTTGATCTTCTTCATGTTTGGAGTTGGTTCTGAACTGAAGATTTATATTGGTAGGGATCTGTCATTTAATAATCTTACCGGTCCAACGCCAAGAATACAAGCAAAAGGATACAGGTACAAAGCTTTCTGCTGCTAAATACTAATTACTTTCCGTTGCTTACCTTGGTATACTGTTTCTCCCTGGTCATTCTTCATTTTTTTCCAGCAGCCATGTTTATTGTTTGTTACTTGAGTAAATTTCAGTAGTTATAGGGGGTCATTTCTCTCTAATTATATTTTTATTGTGCAACCTTTACTTCATTTGAATGTTTAATGAAAATGATATGATTGATGATTCCTGCTGAAAGGATGAGGCATGAGGATATATGTGGACATTAATTGGTGCTTAGGTGGGGGTTCTGTTAGGGGCTGATTTTGGTGCAAAAAGTGAAGCACATCAAAATCAGATCCTACCAACCTAGTAAGATGTATCTTAGGTGCGAGAGGATTTTCCTCATTAGCCTCTTAGATATGAAGAGTCTTAACCTTATTGACTGCAAAAAAATCACTAAAGGATATTAATAGAAAACAGTGTTTGAAGATTACTATTCATTTTCGGCTATGTTGTTGGTGGATCTGAATAGAAATGATTAAGTTGATGTGCCTTTTTCTTAGAAATTTCATAGCCTTTTATGAAAAGTTCCATTTTCTCCTATCAAATCGCCTAATAGCAACTACCAAATCTCCAATTAGTCAGATAGGTAACTTAATTGTACCAAATATTATGTATTTCCATAGAATAACCTGAATCATTTCATTGGTTATGATCTTTAATCATTCCAAGGCTTTTTTAAAGCTCCCCTAATCTATATAGTTTACGACTTTATTCTAAGACGTTAAGTATTTAGAGTTGATGTAACTTCTGCAATCTACTTGTTACATTAATACAGATATTACGTGTCTTGAGCAAGGATGACAATTAATCCCGTGGCGCGATGAGCCCGAGATATTGATTCTATTAGGGTTGTATTCTTCTTGCTAACTTAAGACATTAAATGGAACATGTAATTACTAATTCGGTTCAAAATGTATGTCATCATTGAAATGGAATGGACATTGTCTTCTGTTATTTAGAAATTTGGCCCAAACTTATGTAATACAAGTATAATGCTAATATCTTGCCTAAAATGTTGAGTTCTTATGCTATTTACTTGCCTTACTCGTTTTATTGATATGTGACATACTGCATATGTGAGTGTAGTGTAACTGGGAACACTTTTCTTTGCTATACGTCGTCTCCAGAAGTTTGCATGGATGGAGTGAAGCCTGCAAACGGTATGTCTCTCTTTCTGTCGCCTTTTCTTGTTGCTCAGATTCAAAGAAAGTGATTTACATGCTATACCTATTCACTGTCAGATTCTATTATTCCTAAAGCAAGTCATCATCATCGTTGGGAAATCCCAGTAGTTGTTAGTGTTGGCTGCACATTCGTGGTTTCTATATTGCTGGTAATTGGATGGGTTCAATACTACAAATCCCGTCTTCTCATGACTTCATATGGTAATTCTGAAGCCTAAAAGTTTTTTCTTTGTTTTGAATGCTTATATGGTGATTAGAAAGGTCAGGACCTCTGATAATTGGAATTTGCAGTGCAGCAAGACTACGAATTCAGTATAGGTCATTTGAAGAGGTTCTCGTTTCGTGAACTCCAAGTTGCTACAAACAACTTCAATTCCAAAAACATACTTGGAAAAGGTGGTTTTGGAGTTGTCTACAAAGGTTGTTTACCAAACAAGACGATGGTGGCAGTTAAAAGGCTAAGAGACCCCAGTTTCACTGGTGAAGTGCAATTTCAAACTGAAGTAGAGATGATTGGCTTAGCTCTACATCGAAATCTCCTACGTCTATATGGATTTTGTATGACACCTAATGAGAGATTGCTTGTGTATCCTTACATGCCAAATGGTAGTGTTGCAGATCGTTTGAGAGGTTGGTTTTTATTTCCCGTTTTTGTTTTCATTAATGACCACTTTCTTTTAGAGCCTGACTAACAATTTGTTCAAATTGCCATCATTTTTTGTTGAGAGAAAAGGTCAAGAGTTTCATAAGCTTTCCATTCAAATTGGATATCCATGACTAGATGATTTGCTTCATTTTTGTTGGATGGAATCAAGTTCAGTGTTTGACACTGAAATTTGACTGAGTACTCGTGCACGGGCACACACACATACACACACATAAGAAAAAAAAAAAAAAAGATCTTATCTAACTAGAAGTATTCAACAAGGATATTATATAAAGTGAAGACTGCATGTTGTCATATGGCTGGTTACATCTGTTTATGGAGTTCGAACAGCACGCTCTGTGATGTGGAACTGCTTTCTATCATTCCCTTTGTTCATAATTAGAACTTGACAATTACATGCTGTTAATGCAGTCCTTTTGCTGAAGATAATGTTTTTAATGCTATATTGTTCTGTAGATCCATGTTGGGATCAGCCTACTTTAGATTGGAGCAAACGCCTGCATATTGCATTAGGGGCTGCCCGTGGACTTGTGTACTTGCATGAGCAGTGTAATCCCACAATTATTCATAGGGATGTTAAAGCTGCTAACATCTTGCTTGATGAGAGTTTTGAAGCTGTAGTGGGAGATTTTGGCCTTGCAAAGCTCTTGGACAGGAGCGATTCTCATGTTACTACTGCTGTGCGTGGTACTATTGGTCATATTGCCCCTGAGTACCTTTCGACTGGGCAATCCTCAGAAAAATCTGATGTCTTTGGTTTCGGCGTTCTACTTTTGGAGCTCATTACAGGTCCAAAGACGGTAGATGCTGGCAAAGGTCAGGTTCAGAAGGGAATGATGCTTGAAATGGTAAGTATTTCTACAAATACATATATCAGCAAAAACTTTTCTCCCCTCAGCATCTTAGTTTTTTTTATTTAGCATTTGATCAACAGAAAACTATTCCATCCAAAAGTCAGGGAAAATTTAGTGGGAATAACCCCACCTTTCATTAGTCTTCTCTACAGTCTAACCTTTTGATCATCTCAAAAATAAACCTAAAAAATTACCCGAATGTTGAACTTCCAAGTTCGTAGAAAATGAACCTGTTTTTTTTTTTTTTATTTATTTTTTTTTAATCCTAGAAGGCCTGTTGATAGGTGGGTAATGAAGTAAAAGCGTTTTTAAAATGGAAAGTATAATGTGAGTGTATTGTAATGTGACTCCTTTCCTAATTTTCCCCTTAGTATATATCTATATTTTGGTATTTCCCATTAAAACACATCACAATGTGCATGTTTGAAAGACAATTTTAGAATGCAAAGAAAAACACTATCCTTAAGACTACCAACTACCAAGGACAATTTAGTAGGACTATACTTGTCCTACGAAATTGCGCATAACATTGAGCATGTTTGTTATCTAGTAGAACTAATGTTGAAAGTAAGGTTTGTGGAGGACAAGTTAATGGATTTACATATGTATTATGTATACACACTGGCATCTTACTTTGTCTACTTCTCGCTTCTTTGCCTTTGTATATTTACAGGTGAAGGGATTGTATGAAGAAAAGAAATTGGACATGCTTGTAGATAGGGATCTAAAGGGTTGTTACAGGGCTGACGAGCTAGAGAAGATGGTAGATTTGGCTCTTCAGTGTACTCGAGCAATTCCTAGTTCAAGACCAAAAATGTCAGAAGTTTTGAAGGTTTTAGAAGGTGTTGGTGGGCATTCTGGAATCGGGGAAGAATCGCATGCTAGAACCTCTCTTCCGGAGGGAAGATGTACTAGTTTCGCTAGGCTTCACCCTGATGTTCATGAGGAACATTCATTTGTAATTGAAGATATAGAGCTATCAGGACCAAGATAATTCCATATTGTAATTAACCAATCGGCTGTTCAAAGATTTTGTAAATTATTTCACATTTCTAAGTAATAGTCTACGTTTAATCACTTGTATTCTTGTAAATTTCTTCCTCCTTTTTCTTTTCCTCTCATATATGGCCAATTTTTGTGATTTTTTCGGGTTATCTACGTAATAGGCTACGTATTATGCCCCATTTTGCCTCTTCTTGTCCTCTTGATAGTCTTGTTTATAATTAGGAATCATGATGTAATTCATACAATTTGTAAGCACCAATTTTGTAAGCATGTGCAAACTAGCAATCTAACCAATATTACTAGTCTAATAAATTTATTGGAGAACTTATTCAACCAAAAGCGTAAACTGATGGTTGATTCAAATAATAGTTTATATGTTCTATCATGTCTCTTCACATGAGAGCAAATTATGCTACTTTAGTTTTAATCATAATGCATCTTTAGGCCTTGTTCTTTGCATTGCAATTTATGCTACTTTTACTTTAGTTCAATTTCATTTCTTTCAATACAACTTCATTCATTTCAACTCAAGTTCAATCACAATATTACATTAATATCTATAATTTATACTCCGTAACAAACTACTAAAACAGGTTGTTGACTATGCCATTGCTTTATACATTTCAGACTCCTACCTTTGAAATTTATTTATTTTTATGAAAAATGCTATACATAATCCTTGCAAAAATGAAATGAAGTAGTAATTATGATGGAGCTGAGCTGAATCGAATTGAATAGACCTGAAATGAACTAAATTAAATTGAACTGAACTAAAGTATAAAAATTTCATTCTAAAATAGCAGGACTTAAAATTTTCAGTCCAAAAGAACTAAATAAAGGAAGGGCCTGTTTATTTCAACTGATTGGAGCTGAACTGAACTGAAAGTTTTTTATGGAGGATTAATGAATAGCAATATAAGAGAAGAGCTGAACTGAACGAAACTGAACTAAACAGATTTTAATCTGAAGTAAACAGACCCGAAGTAAGTACTTATTTTTATATGAAGTTTTTTTTTATAATGCACCTTGCAAAGAATCTAATAAGCTTGTACCTAATTTTGTATATACCAATTTGCTAAGTTTTTGAGAATTATATTATGAATTTTGACACTAATAAGTGCTTGTTTGATTGCCCTCAATTTCCACAAGAATCGACAAATTCCATGATTTGTTAATAGGGGGAATTGTTTGGTTGCTCTCAATTTCTCAAAATATAGGAATTTTAGAATCCATAGCAATTTCAAATTCCCACAAAAAGGATGAATTAAAAACCCACTCAACTGTTGGTAATTCTAGATCCCCCCATACAATTACAAATAAAATTATATTATTATCTCTTATAATTTTTTTCCGTGGTGCTAATTTGTTAGAATACATGAGAATTATATATAGTATACCCAAAAAAACATAATAATTAAAATCCCAGAATTTTACAATTTCTATATAGCAACCAAACAAGTTATTACCAATTCCCACTATTTTTATATAGGTGTTAAATTCGTGTATTTTTTAAATGCAGGCACGAATTCAATCCCTATAACAACCAAACTTGCACTAAATAAAATATATGAACTAAAAAGAGAAAAATAAAAAAAAACGGTGGCGGTTCCATTAATTCACGGTATTTAATTTATACCTCATGAAGATTGCATCATTTTTGCAATGAGTTTGACATCTAGAAATGGACCTTCAAACTTATAAGGGCCAAATATAACATGTCACCCTAATTGATACTTTAGAGATAGTACACTATATATATGTATAATGAATTAATCATGACCTTCTAAATAAATTATGAAGTATTTATTCTCATGATTATGTATTCCATATTCGTTAATAAGATAATTATTTATATATTATTCCTTTTGTCATTATTAAAAGTTGAGACACTCCCTTTATACTTCTGATATTCTCTTAAAATTATAACATTATTTCTTATTCAAACAATTTATATGAAACATATTATAAGTAAAAATATAAAATTATTATTCCATTCGAATTCTTTTACTTCGTATGTCTCACGTAATATTAAAAATATCTTCGTTCCTATCAATCTATCATCATCCTAGATAAAAACATTTGCACTACCGATAGTCGTCATAGTCCTATATATTGCACGGATAGTCGTCATAGTCCTATATATTGCACTTACAAAGAGCAATATAAGGAAGCAATATAAGGAAGCATATAATATGTTACTCCGTATTGCACTTACAAAGAGCAATATAAGAAAGCATATAATATGTTACTCCGTATTGCACTTACCACCCTATCAAATTATCAATGGATGACAAACACAAGTGAATGGTACAATGAGTTTTATCGGTCAAATCAACATTTAAGATGATGACAATTCAAAGTGTCAAATGAACAAACCAAACTGAATAATTAACCATCATATGTAATATTCCGAAAGTATAACATGATAAAAATCAATAATACAATAAGTATCTTTCAGTTGCTTGATTCCAACATTAATCCTCATTATTATTCTTGCTTACACCTAAGCTATCGATTATCCCATAATTGGATTAATTTGACATCCTTCAAAAATTTCATAATTTGGTGGTTAATGAGTTGATTAAAATTTTCAAAATTATTTTATTTTTCTCTTATTAGAGAATGCTTGAGAAACACACGGAATAAATGACTCATTTTAGCACCAACCATTAACAAAAAAATAGCTTGGAATCCACCAAATAAGTATGTAATGTGTCACACATCCAATTATCTATGAGGTAAACTACTAATTTAATCCAAAAGATCACGTATGTATTAGCAATGAATTACTTATCCAATTATCCCATTATCCATCCATATCCATTGACTTAAACTAAGTTCTATCCACCTTAATTCAAAAGATTATAACAAATCCTAATTAGTTAAAACGAATTTGTTCATTTATCCAAACTTCAAAGCTTTCATCAAATTGTATCCTTTGTTGATGTTCATTGGGATGCTACATCCATACATATATACCAAGTTGTGCTCTTGTGGACACAATCACCGTTATAAACGTCAAGTTTCCCACATGGTGAGTGTGGACCTACCTTTTATATTAAATTCATCATATCTCTTCTAAGAGTAATATAATAACCTTAAAAAATACTAGAAAATATGAGTTAGAGTGATGCCTAGTCGAGAGGAAGGTAATTTTGTAATTCAAGTTAGTTCAAGTCACAATATTTTTCAAGACATAGTGCAAAATTTTCAAGTTATAATTTTTTTTTTTAATTAAAGTCGTATTATATATACTTGCACTGAACCAGCTATACTATTTATATAACACCACTCACAAAATATTACTCCCTCCATTCCCAAATGTTTGATACTTTTAAAATCTGACACTATTCATAAGATATTAATTATTATAATTTTTACATACACATAACAAAAGATATTTAAGGTTAAACAATTGCATTGACATATGTGGAAGTAAAACGTATCAAACAAATACGAAAAAAGGGAGTAATGCACATTTTGTGGGAGATCATCAACCATAAACTAACTAGCAAATCAAATAACAACTCCACTTTTCATTGATGTAAACAACTCACAACTCACAAGATCCACAAAACCTCCCATTATTGCCTTGGCCTTCATTTATTGATTGACTTTTCTTTATTTCATGCAAAACAGAGGAACAAAACTTCATTTAATTAATGTTATTATAACTTTTAAATGTGATTAGATCTACATTTTGTATGTTACCAGTTTAAAGACTTTAAGATAATGAAATTTTTTTCTCATTTTCTTATCTTTTCTCCTCCTAAACTTGAAAAATATACCACTAATATTATTTTCACCAAAACCCTGATTTTTCTTTTTAATAAAACAACCCACTTTTTTTTGCTCTAAAAATCTCAAAACAGAGGAAAGATAAACAGAGGAGTCTCTTAAAAACAGAGTATCTTCATCAATCATCATTTCTAAATTGGTATAAATTGATTATTATTTTTATACTTCACAATTAAAGAAATAAGAATATATGTTTTCTTTTCTTTTCATATTTTTTAACTTTTTATCTTTCCATTATAGGAGATTTGAGTTCTAGGAATTCTCAATTGCAGATGAAATGAGTTTAATTAGTTGCTCTGTTTTGGTATGAAAGTTAGCATTTTTCTCGAAATAAAGGTCCATAATTTAATTTATAAATGATGGGTTTTACAAAATTTAATTATTTGATGCAAGTTTAGTTTCTGGGTTTTTTTTATTTTTTAAAAAAATATTTTTCAATCAATAATTCCTTTATTTTTCCAAATTCACCATTGATAATGAGTAATGAAAAACAGAGTTTAGGATGTTCAGTGGATAATTCAACAATTTCAGAAACTATTATTGGAATTCCAGAAGATTCACAATTTTTTAGCAGTTCAGAGGAATCTGATATTGTCAGAGATTCTGAGAACAGATCAAATGATTCAGGAGATAGTTTTTCAACAGCAATTTTGACTGAAACTAAGGTTTTAGAGGTTAAAGATGAGAAGAATTCATGTGTTGAGGTGAAGTGTGAAGATGAAGAATTTGGTGATGGTGAAAAAGTTTGTAGGATATGTCATTTGAGTTCAGAGCAACCTTGGAAATTATCCCTTTTCGCGGCGAAAACTGATTTGATTCAGCTTGGATGTGGATGCAAAGGTGAACTTAGTATTGCACATTCATATTGTGGTGAAGCTTGGTTCAAGCTCAAGGGAAATAGGTGAGTGATGATGATTCTTTTCTATCTTTTGTTTTGTAAATCAAAGCTTTAATTTGTGTGTTTTCTACGCCAACTCAACCAAAAGCTTAATCTTATTGTTGAGGGCCTGAGACCCAAGAATAAATTTTATACTCTATCACCTTATTTTCACTAATTAAAGCATTATGTTTTATCTTTTAGAAACTTGAGATTAATAACATGAGAATGCAAAATGGATGAAATTAGGAATTATGATGAATCATTAAATCCCATGATTAAGCATGTATTATGATGAAATTAGGAATTTGGTAAAAGATGTAAAAAATTTGACCCCAAGCAGTAAATGAGGCAAACAATTAGGGACGGGGTTCTACATATGCTATGTATCAATTTGATAGTTATGAGATTTTGAGTCTTTGACATTCACATTTGGCAATCCATAGTATAGAATTAATAAAATGCCACTGGAAATACTTAGTAGATTTTTCATTTAAGTTAAATATCAAATTGAAGTATAGAATTTTTTTTTAGCCATGGAAAAGTCATTAAGCAAGTGACTGGAGGCCAAAAATTAGAAAAAAAGTTGGCTAAAAGTGAAACCAAAAATTAGAAAAAAGTTGGCTAAAAGTGAAACCTAACACCCTGTGCTTGTTTAGTTGGCATATAAATTCCGGAAAATTCAATTTCCCTAGGATGTTGATGCACATGTAATAATTTGGTTGACAATAGTGTGAAGTTATGTAGGTGAAACTAGCACCCGAGTTTGAAACTTCAACACACAAAGGAGATGTAGGGTTTTGATGTTTGAAAATACATTAATGAATCTTGTGTTTTGTTTTTATATATAGAAGCTAAACTCAAAGTTGTAACTGTGATACATAGAGTCAGAGTAATGACATCAAGGTTAAGTACGTACCTTGTACCTATGTCGGTACTTCTGTTTTTTGTTGTCAGCTGTTACTTCTATGTGTTTTTTTTTTTATCAAAAGTTTCATAGTTACAGACTTACAAAACAGCGCAGTGATCTCTACCGGTACATATGTTGATGTACCTGTGATTACTTGTCTATCATAACAGCTACTCATTGATGCCGTAGTTGCTCTCTAACTGACTGACTATTAGCATAGTAATGAGTTAATGACCTTAAAGGCAACTGCTTATAACATAAGGTTACGACTTTTCACAAATTATCCTGATCTGAATCTTTCTGATTTGATGTGGTATGGTCTGATCTAATCCATCAAGAACAAGTAATAAGCTCTCATGGGAGGTTGAGAGATTCAAAATGCTGGACTGAATGAAATTAATCTTGAAATATATTTTTGTTGTTGTGTAGGACTTGCGAAATATGTGGGGAGACGGCTAATAATATACGAGGGGTAGGGAACGAGAGCTTCTTGGAGGAGTGGAAAGACAGCGGAGTAAACAGCAGTGTAACTGATGCATCAGACAGGAGTACAGAAGGATGCTGGCATGGGCAACCATTATGCAACTTCCTGATGGCTTGCTTGGTCATTGCGTTTGTGCTGCCATGGTTTTTTCGTATCAACTTGTTCTGATTGTGTACAAATTCTTCATCCAAACACAATAATTTCTTCTTTGCTACACTTGAGCACTACAGTTTTGAGATTTGACAAATCAAGTTTAGCTTCAGTATATGAGTACCGGCTTCGGACTAATAAGCATCATTAAGTTGTATTTTTTAGTTGTACAGTAGGAACTTTCCGGACTGGCGGGAGCCTTGTGTACAGGATACCAATTTTTTAGAGGTGTAGGTGAGACTATTGAAGTGCTACCTATATCTGATTGATGCTCTAACTGTTGAGGTATCGTTAAAAATATACATGCTTAACTGAGGGGTAGAATCATTATTGCTTACCAATACGAATTTAGATCTTGTTGGATGTTCTTTTGTATTGAGCAGCTACACTATCAAGCATGTAAGGCGTAGTGTTTTCTGGAATCTCTATTTCTACATTATTACATGTAAGGAGTAGTGTGTTCTAAATGTTCGTTTGTATTGAGCTAGGCATATGTATTGGCTATTCAAAAGGGTACATTAGATACATGAAGAAGAGTTGTGGTGGTTTGCTCAACTACTTTGTAGTGAAATAAAGAGTCAAATGATAGGAACATGAAAAGATGATATTTGAAGGTAACAATGTGAGCCAACTAATTTTTTTGACATTTAAGTGACACCTTGACGAGATGGTTTGCAACCAGTTTGAATACAATGCACACCAAATGTAAAATCTCGCGGTTATTAAAGAGCTGCTTGGTAATTCAGGTCAGGTTCAACGGAATCAATGGCTATCAAATCAATTTATCTGTCCAAGCAGTCGAGCACTCTTATCATTGATGATTCGACGGTTTAGGATTTTAAATAGGTTAAATTTTGGCTTTTGTCAAGTAGTCATGTAGATATATGCCCCATATGTGACCAACATCCTCAAATCATTGATCATATCCTATTTAAACATTGCTCAAGCAGATGTTACAAGCAAATTAATTTTCTAGTTAAGGCCTTCTTTTCAGGATTAAGGAAACAAATGGTGGCAGAGTATGTAATAAAGCAAAATTCACACATTGTTAAAGTGTGCTCTAATAGTTAGAATCTATGTTTCAACAGACTGATAAATGGAAAGTTCTGTGAAGGTTTATAAGGGGGTTTCAGCATTATTCCGACCCCTCGCCCCAACAATTGGACATCATCACAACAATACAATGCCAAATACAAAAACTATATTACGATTGCTTAGGTTATCAAAGTGATATATCAATAATATTGTACCAAGGAAAGCCTGTTCTATAGTTAAAACACATGTGATACACAGGTTGACAGTTATACTTGAACTAATACGAAGTATGTCGAAATACAGCTTTGATATGGGAGAACATAAAAACCATAACAGATGGATACAGACATTTACCTAGTAATCTAGGACTTCAATAGTTGTATAAGATCATTCTTCTTTAATTTGGAATAGCCTTTGATTCCCCTTCCTTTGGCAACCTCTTTAAGCTCACTCACCTTCATTCTTTCAATACTTGAAGATCCTTTGTCAGCTTCTGAGCTTGGCAATTCTGTAACTTTTAACTCAACATCAGTTCTTTTCGATGGTGTCGATGATGGAATTGGAGATTTCTTCACAAACTTGGAAGGTGGACGAGTAAAATTGTTGGTTGAGGGAGGTTGTGTTATTGGAACTGACTTTTCTTTTTCAGTTGATTTCGTGTTGTGACTAAAATCTTTACTCAGCTTCAGTCTTGAATTATCGCCTGACAAAAGAACTCACACATGTTAGCATATATTCCAAGCTCGAAGGTTTATTACAAGGTATATGTTTGTTTACTACGTATATCTTGTTTATATCATAAATATCCCAATCCGGTAACACTAGAATAAGCATTCAATCAATCAATCAAATGCTTGAAACAAATTCAGCAGGATACTCTCTATTGTCAATATTATCAATTATCATTATCAGTGACCCATATATTTTGTTCTCTAAACACAAATGTTACAATTATTTGTAATTCGTGTTAACTGAGACTCAGTTAAATAAGCCTTTAATACTGTAAACTTACTTTCTCATATAATCTACAGCCCTTTCAGTGTAGCCTACTTTTTTACGATCTGGGTAAAAGTCAAACTTGTTAAATCCAAAACAGACCCTGAAAGCAGTGAGGCAAGTCAGGCAACAAAGATACTAGCTAAGCACTTTCATGCCTTTTAAGTAGCCCTTAATAAACGATGATTATAAACTAAACAAATTAGCAATGAGTTACATGTAATTTTGTAATGGGAGTCTCAAGGCACTATGGCATTTTGATATTGCCTCGAGAGTGGAGTAATAAAAACATTGGCAACAATAAATGTTAAGTGCTAGGGAGCTACAAGGGCAGGTGATGAGAGTTAATCCTGAAACCTCCTGGAATCGAGAGAAAAGCTCTAACCAACTAAGTCATCCCTCACTCTCAAATGTATTGGAATGAAGCTAATCTTACAAAATTTGATAAATATTAACACAAGTCAATGTTATTATCAAAGAGGCCATTAGAATTATCCTGCATTACTCTTTTAATCCTCAAACATAAAATTAAATGAAAAACAGTAACAGAAGCAACAGGCCTTCTGTTGACCTATGATTTAAAAAAAGAAAAAAAAAGAAAGAAAAAAAAAACAAACAGCAATGAACAGGCTATAGTAGTTGTAAAAATAACCAATTCCTCACCGTTTATTGCCCTGTCTGATTGCTGAAGAATTTCCAAAACTGATGTTTCAACAGAACCATCACCAATTGGTACTTGGGAACTCTTGCTATAATTTCTGCTTACCGATTCCTCTTGAGAGATTTCGAGCTGTATGCGTTTGAACAAAGATATTAAATTCTCTCTACTAGAGGAATTGCTGTCCCATAATGCAGTTGTGTTAGATTCATCTGGTTTAAAGAAAATCTTCCTTGAGGAATCACTGCCAACACAATTAGTTACATAAGTTCTGCCATTCGAGCTTTTCGGCTGCAAAGAGTGTTTCTTACAGGAATCAACAGGCAGTAATCTGGAAACTGTCTCTGCCAAATATAACAAACAGCATCAAGAAATGACGATTGACGACGAAGTTTCTAGTCCCATATATGCATAAAACCATAGAGCCACAACCGAAGTTTGGTTTTGCAGCCTCTTCAAAGAGCCTTTGAAGAAAAAGGAATTCTTTTCACAATAATTCACAACATATATATTAAAACAAGCATAGAAACTCATCTAGTCAGCCATTTCTGATGTTTTTTTCGTCGGTGTTCCACCTGGATTCAGTTTTAGGTGTTTAGGACATTAGGTTCCAGTAATCCAGTTCCTTCCCATTTGTTGTTGTGAGGGATTAAACACAGGTCCTCTGTACTAAGTGCATCCCCAATCATCATTGCACCAACGACCAATTGGTAGTTAGCCATTTCTCATGTAACATGCAATTAAAACTATTATTGTATTTTCACATAATTTTCATCCATTACCTCCTTCCTTCGCCTCCAAGATTCTGATTGAGTATTGCCATACCCTCAACTACTTCCTCCATCATGAATTTCTCTGATAGATTGTCATAACTCATAACTCACATTCCGTTAATAAGATTATGCATTATTTATGTGAAAACCCATCATAGTTTTTTGTAAATTGCAGTGACCTTTTAAGTTCTATCATCTTCCTTCACCCTTCAGTAAATTGTAGTGACCTTTTAAAATTGTGTAATGTACTTCATCTTGCTAAACATCAATGAAACAAAGTGAACATTAATCGTCTATGTACTACTATTAATTTAGATTTTAGATAGCATGATTCTCTACCCCTAGCATACTATATACCCTCCTCACGCTAAGCATATTGTACAAGAACTTAATCCTCCTTAATCATAGTGTCAGTCTACTATCAATACTTAATCATGAAGAACGAGCAGTACCTTTGCTACAAATCGGTTGCAACAAACTATTATTTTTATTTATAGCATACAAATCATGCTGGTTTGTTGGAACTTATTCGTGGCGGAGGTAGTATATAATTATATAACACTAATATGTTGATGTGTTAGATAATATTATTTGTTGAGATTTAGGATATTAAGAAATCTTGTTATCATACCAGTCAAGTCAGTATTATCTTGTATATAGGGAACTATTTAAGGGTTTTAGGAGGTAAAGATAGAATAAGTCACATACAAATCACAGGCAAATAGTCTAAAATAAGTCGATAAGACCCTGGTACTATAATAAATCCAATTAAAATCCTACACCTTTGAAGAGAGGAATAAAGAGAAAAACGACAACTGTAACCCACAAATTATCAATAAAATTATTGTTTACCATATTTCTTATATTAAGTTGCAGGTGGGAGTTTTATGGTTTACATGTTTAAAGTCATTGAGTTGAATGAATTAAGCCATGTTTGAATTCACAAAAATTCAACTAAATAACACTGCAGAAAATTATAAAAAAAAAAAAAGAAATATAAGATTGTTACCAGGTAATGATAAAGAAGTGAGATAGGAGAGATTGAAATTGGTGAGGAGAGAGAACGAATTTGAATCCATTCTTCGGGTAAGATGAGCTTCTTCACTGCCTTCCAAACTTCATTCCTTCTATCGCTTAACACTGCTTTCCCTTAAATTTTTTCTTCTGTTTTTTTTTTAATTTATTTTTTGGATAATCTTTGGTAAATCGATGTAATAATATATGTATAAATAGAAAATTATATTATATTTTCGTAAATAAGTAGAAAACTTTATTACCCTATTACTTTTTAAAATGCATATAAAAAGATGATTTTATTCTTTACCTCAAAATGCCATTGTGATATGTAATTTTACTTATCACATTGATTTATTGGTCAACCCTCGTTTTTTTATGTTTAAGGGAGATGCCACATGGATGGTCAATATTTAAATGAAATTGCGGAGAAGATTTAACCAATTAAGTTAAGTTATTCCGACACTTTTCCTCTAATACCCACAAGGCTACAAAGTTGCAACTATCTACACTTTTAACAATTCAAAGTGTCTCAGTTATTACTTATACTCCCTCCGCCCCTTAATTTTTGTAATATTTGAGCTAAAAAGTTCTTACAAAAAGTGGGTCCATGTTGTAAAAATTAAGGAATTAAATAATATTTATTGATTTTTAAGCATAATACGTATTATAAAATGACGATATGATAAAATTCACCACTTGAAATAGCATTTATCTTTATCATATAAAAATCAATTTATAATTAAAAGTATCATACAAGTATAGATTAAAGATAAAAAGTTAATTCCTAATAAAAAAAAGAAAAAGATTAAATCACAAAAAACATTGCGAGACATTGCCACAAACACGCGCAAAGAGTCATGGACTTGTGTGGGAGTTGTGAAATGTTGAACATTCAAACCTAAGGCATGATGACTCGAGTCGCTACTCTTGAGTCTTGACATGCCTTGGTTTTGCCACTTCTCAACTCCTATATGAGTCTATGACTCTTCATGTCGGTGTCATCATCAATCTAATTCGCTTTCAATTCAGCTTGTTTTAGTTTCGGTTAACGACAATTTAGTTAATCCAACGGATTGTAACCTAAAGTCGCGAAGTGACATCTAACTCGAGTGTTTTGGATTCAAATCCACACTCGACTTACATATAGTACTAAACCAAACCCTTTCTTTCGATTCTCTCAACAGCTTGGGTTTAGTTTTTCCCTTTTTTTTTTTTTTTTGTTGAGCTTCAAGTAGGTTTTGGACTGGATAGGTGGGTTAAAAGAGAAAATGAAGTAATTTTGTACATATAAACTTAAATGACAAAAATGTGCATAATATAAAACACACACAAATTATAATTTATCAACCCTCCTCAAATAGGAGTCGAAAAATGCCGAGCCCGAGGCATATCAAGACTCATGAGTTATGACCAGCAAGTCTAGTATCTTGCACTCAACTTCAAAGCAACACTTCAACACCCAAGTACTAAACCAAACACTACCATTTAATTTCCTCTTCTTTTTCTCCCGCGCTCATTATCCACCATGTCAATCATGGCAACAACCACCACTTCTTCCTCCTCCTATATTTCTCTTCAACCCACAAAAATCAACATCAATTACAACTATAAATCCTTCTTCAACTTCAAACCCTCATCAATTAACCTTCCAAAATCATCAAATTATGTATCATCAACTCATATTAAAGCCTCTGTTATTCTTAATCCACCCAAATCACCTGAACTCACTGATTACAACCACCGAATTCGACATTTTTGCGAAGTGGGTAACTTAAAACAAGCTGTAGACTTGCTTTGTGAATCGCCACCATCAAATTTGGAGTTGGGTACTTATTGTTTTGTTCTACAATGTTGTGCAGAGCACAAATCATTGAGTTTAGGTCGTCGAGTTCACTCAGCCATTTCGTCGAACACTTTGTGTGCAGAAAGTGTTTTGGGTGCAAAACTAGTGTTTATGTATGTAATGTGTGGGGATTTAGTAGAGGGTAGAAAAATATTTGATCAAATTGCAAATGAAAAGGTTTTCTTATGGAATATTTTGATTAAAGAGTATACTAAAGTTGGGGATTTTAAGGAAGGTGTTTATTTGTATAATAGAATGAAGGTGTTTGGTGTTGAGCCTGATTCTTATACTTTTTCTAGTGTTTTGAAGTGTTTTTCTGGACTTGGGTTTTTTGAGGAAGGCGAAAAGGCTCATGGGTTATTGTTGAAATTGAAGTGTGGTGGTACTAATGCGGTGGTGAATTCGCTTATTAGTTTTTATTTCAGATTTGGTAGAGTTGACAGTGCACAGAAGCTGTTTGATGAATTGCTTGACCGAGATGTTGTGTCGTGGAATGCTATGATTAGTGGGTATGCTTTGAATGAGTGTTCGACGAAAGCTATTGAGGTTTTTGAGCAGATGACTTGGTCCGGTGTGTTGCCTAACTTAACTACTGTGATTTGTGTTCTTGCAGCTTGTGCTGATGTTTTAAATCTTGGACTTGGTAAGATGGTTCATGGTTATGCAGTTCAAACTGGTTTTAATCATGATTTGAATTGTAGCAATGCATTACTTGATATGTATTCGAAGTGCGGTGACATGGAGTGCATGATCCAAGTTTTTGAAAGTATGGGTGATCGAGATATTGTGTCGTGGACTTGTGTGATTGGTACGTATGCACAAGAAGGTTTGTCTGATACTGCGGTGAAATTGTTTCATGAAATGAAAAGTAAGGGTATCATACCTGATTCTTTTGCTATGACTACTGTGCTACATGCTTGTGCATCAAGCGGGTTGCTGGATGACGGAAAAGTGGCTCATGATTATGTTAGAAAGCACAATTTGCTGTCAGATGTATCAGTCTGTAATGCTCTTATGAACATGTATATAAAATGTGGAAGCATGGAGGATGCAGAGTTAGTATTCCGTCAGCTATCGAAAGTAGACACAAAGTCTTGGAATACTATGATAGGTGGTTACTCAAAGTACGGCCTTCCCAATGAAGCACTGACTTTATTTGCAGAAATGCAACAGGAATTGAAACCAGACGGTGTGACTATGTCTTGCATATTACCTGCTTGTGCAAGCCTTGTTGCACTGGAAAAGGGCAAACAAATCCATGCTTATGTGCTCAAAAATGCGCTCATTTCTGATCAGTATGTTGCGAATGCACTTGTAGACATGTACGTAAAGTGTGGGAAACTAGCATCTGCCCGGCTAGCATTTGATATGATTCTCAACAAGGATTTGTTTTCATGGACAATTATGATTGCAGGATATTGTCTTCATGGACTTGGAAGTGAAGCTGGTACCACCTTTGATGCGATGAAACACGAAGGGATTGAACCAAATGAGGAATCCCTTACATCGATATTGTATGGCTGTGTCCACTCTGGACTGCTTAAAGAAGGAAGGAGATTCTATCATATGATGGAAAAGGATTGTGACATCAAACTTAAGATGAAGCATTACAATTGCATGGTTGATCTTCTAGCTAATGCTGGTCGGCTTACAGAAGCATATAAATTCATAGAAAGTATGCAACTGAAGCCTGATGCTACTATCTGGGTTACTTTACTTCAAGGTTGCAGAGTACATCATGATCTTAAACTAGCAGAAAAGGTAGCTGAACGTGTTTTTGAGCTCAAACCAGATGACACAGCTTATTATACACTTCTTGAAAACATACATGAAGAATCTAAAATATGGGAGAAAGTTAAATGGTTAAAGAGCAAAATTAGTCATCTTGGACTTAAAAAAAATCAGGCTTGCAGCTGGATTGTAGTTGACGGGAAGGTCCAAATCTTTATAGAGGGTAATACTTCTGCACATCCAGAGTTCAAAAAGATAGAGACGTTCTTAAAGAAGTTAAGGGCTAGGATGAAGAATGAAAATTACATTGTGAAAGCAAAAGACACTTCGATTGATGCCGAGGAAATGAAGAAGGAAGCATCTCTTTGTGGACACAGTGAGATGTCAGCTGTGGCCTTTGGAGTGTTGAATATGGAACCTAGGAAGACCATACGTGTTACAAAAAACTCGAAAATATGCAGAGAGTGCCATGAAACAGCAAAATTTATCTCAAAAGCTTATCGTAGGGAAATTGTCTTCAGAGATTATCTTCGTTTCCATCATTTCAAGGATGCACGATGCACGTGTAAAGGTTAATTATTAAGAGGCTTTATGGAATTCTTGACTCAAAAATGGTATAGAGGGCTTTCTTTCTTAATTGGCCGCTGATTTATGTAGATTACAGGCATTCTTAGTGATAAACGTCGAACTTTGATCAACTCCTAGATGTCTTTGAGAGCTCAATTGATGTATGTTTCATCTATGTTACTCAGATCCTTCAATTTTGCCTTATCTACCCTTATTAAATATTCAACATTTGGACATGGTACATGGGCATGATGATCCATTCAGAGCACAAGTCCCGGAGATGTCCGAGCCTGAAGGAGGGGAGGATGAAGACGAAAATGATGACGCTGCCTATCTCTGTGAAGTCCTGCAAGAAGCTTTTGCCAAACCTGCAAGACTCTGGTTCGAAGACCGCCCTTTGGATGACCAGTTGAGACACTGAGCCCTATGGGAAGTCAGTCTTCGAACCTTTCTTCCGGTAGGTCATTCCATTCCTTCCCTCTACGGTAGGTCAAATTGGACTATGTCTAAAGCTTCTAGCATAAACCTAGTATTACAATCTACCAGAGCTTGCTCCAATTGTTTGGACACTCCAGTGGAGCTTTGAGCCAATTCGTGTTGTGACAAGTATCGGCCTGTGCTATGGGTTGCTAATAAGGGATAAAAGACTGACCCTAGAAAGCACAATCGCTCGAAAAAATGGCTGCTGAGTGTCTGAGTGGAGTAACCAGGCAATGCAATCACCATGCTCAGTCAGGTACTTTCTAAACCCCCATATTTACCACTCTTCCAGCCGTCTTGCATGCTAGCATACATTACATCATTGCCGTCCACCTCAACTCTGTCATATTACACCCAATAACACCATTGATAAAGATTCTAATGTGTTTTTTCTTTCATTTATTAATTTTGGTGTATACATCTATCCCAGGGTTTTGTAGCTCTCACCAAAATACTATCAATTAAAAACGAGGCAGCATACTTGTACTTATGAGGCTTCTATCTAACAACAAAGATCGTACGACAACTGCAATCTCTTGGTGTATACTTATACTTCTATTGTTTTGAGCCTGATAATTGATAGCCTGGCTGAGTTGTAGCCTGTAGGATCACATGAATCTTTTGATTAGTGATTATTTGATTAGTCATGTTTTTGAAACTTGTTTATGATTTCTACCATTTGAGTTGCTGATTATGAATTCACAGCTTATTTTTTAATGTTTACACTTGGATTGCACGAACACACCTCCAACCTGCCGTACCTCGTGTCCGACATCGACACGCGTTGAACATGTGTACCCACATTGACGTAACTGATTAGGCTCAATTCAGTATCCCATAGCTTTTGATTTATTTTTCCCGCTTTAATTGTTTATGCCTTTTAGGTTTTTAGTAGTTATTATGTTTAATAATCATATTATCTTTACCAAATTTGATATTTATCTCTATATTCTATAAAAATTTATATATTTTCTTATTATTTTCTTTCACGTATCCGTATCCTCAGTTTTTTCAATGGCGTTTCCTCGTATTCGTTTTGTATCCGTACCTGTACCGGTATTTGTTTTTGTGCAACCTTGGTTTACACTGAACTTTTAATGTATGAAATGATCTTATACAAGTAAGATTCATACATTAAAAGTAAGATTCATACATTATTTATTGGGGTTCTTTAAAAATCTGATAACAATTGTTCTATAGCCAAAGCCAAACATGAGGTACCTATTGTCCCTTATACAATGCCATACAAAGCCATTTTTCGATTATTTTTACATTCACAATCACACAGGGCTCATGTGAGTTCAAGTATTCACATATTTTCAAGTTACAAGGATGGATGTTCTTTGCAAATTTTCCAAGTATGGCTCTTAAAAATACATATTCAGTTCAGATTAGTAATTTGGGTCTACATCAAATAATTGAATCTAACGCATATGGTACCCCCGCAGTCCAAAGAGCAGGGAATGAGGAATATGTATCAAAGCACATGGCTTTAACTTTCATAGTTCCACATTATCATTCATCCACATTCAACAATGGAAAAGGATAAAGGGTGAAAAACCCTAATGACATATGCTTCATAATACGGAATTGCAGAAGCATAATTTAAAAGGCGATACAATTAGTTAATTTCAAACAATTAACTTCACATTGATTGATTACCTTGATCTTATAGTAAATCNTTATGTAGATTACAGGCATTCTTAGTGATAAACGTCGAACTTTGATCAACTCCTAGATGTCTTTGAGAGCTCAATTGATGTATGTTTCATCTATGTTACTCAGATCCTTCAATTTTGCCTTATCTACCCTTATTAAATATTCAACATTTGGACATGGTACATGGGCATGATGATCCATTCAGAGCACAAGTCCCGGAGATGTCCGAGCCTGAAGGAGGGGAGGATGAAGACGAAAATGATGACGCTGCCTATCTCTGTGAAGTCCTGCAAGAAGCTTTTGCCAAACCTGCAAGACTCTGGTTCGAAGACCGCCCTTTGGATGACCAGTTGAGACACTGAGCCCTATGGGAAGTCAGTCTTCGAACCTTTCTTCCGGTAGGTCATTCCATTCCTTCCCTCTACGGTAGGTCAAATTGGACTATGTCTAAAGCTTCTAGCATAAACCTAGTATTACAATCTACCAGAGCTTGCTCCAATTGTTTGGACACTCCAGTGGAGCTTTGAGCCAATTCGTGTTGTGACAAGTATCGGCCTGTGCTATGGGTTGCTAATAAGGGATAAAAGACTGACCCTAGAAAGCACAATCGCTCGAAAAAATGGCTGCTGAGTGTCTGAGTGGAGTAACCAGGCAATGCAATCACCATGCTCAGTCAGGTACTTTCTAAACCCCCATATTTACCACTCTTCCAGCCGTCTTGCATGCTAGCATACATTACATCATTGCCGTCCACCTCAACTCTGTCATATTACACCCAATAACACCATTGATAAAGATTCTAATGTGTTTTTTCTTTCATTTATTAATTTTGGTGTATACATCTATCCCAGGGTTTTGTAGCTCTCACCAAAATACTATCAATTAAAAACGAGGCAGCATACTTGTACTTATGAGGCTTCTATCTAACAACAAAGATCGTACGACAACTGCAATCTCTTGGTGTATACTTATACTTCTATTGTTTTGAGCCTGATAATTGATAGCCTGGCTGAGTTGTAGCCTGTAGGATCACATGAATCTTTTGATTAGTGATTATTTGATTAGTCATGTTTTTGAAACTTGTTTATGATTTCTACCATTTGAGTTGCTGATTATGAATTCACAGCTTATTTTTTAATGTTTACACTTGGATTGCACGAACACACCTCCAACCTGCCGTACCTCGTGTCCGACATCGACACGCGTTGAACATGTGTACCCACATTGACGTAACTGATTAGGCTCAATTCAGTATCCCATAGCTTTTGATTTATTTTTCCCGCTTTAATTGTTTATGCCTTTTAGGTTTTTAGTAGTTATTATGTTTAATAATCATATTATCTTTACCAAATTTGATATTTATCTCTATATTCTATAAAAATTTATATATTTTCTTATTATTTTCTTTCACGTATCCGTATCCTCAGTTTTTTCAATGGCGTTTCCTCGTATTCGTTTTGTATCCGTACCTGTACCGGTATTTGTTTTTGTGCAACCTTGGTTTACACTGAACTTTTAATGTATGAAATGATCTTATACAAGTAAGATTCATACATTAAAAGTAAGATTCATACATTATTTATTGGGGTTCTTTAAAAATCTGATAACAATTGTTCTATAGCCAAAGCCAAACATGAGGTACCTATTGTCCCTTATACAATGCCATACAAAGCCATTTTTCGATTATTTTTACATTCACAATCACACAGGGCTCATGTGAGTTCAAGTATTCACATATTTTCAAGTTACAAGGATGGATGTTCTTTGCAAATTTTCCAAGTATGGCTCTTAAAAATACATATTCAGTTCAGATTAGTAATTTGGGTCTACATCAAATAATTGAATCTAACGCATATGGTACCCCCGCAGTCCAAAGAGCAGGGAATGAGGAATATGTATCAAAGCACATGGCTTTAACTTTCATAGTTCCACATTATCATTCATCCACATTCAACAATGGAAAAGGATAAAGGGTGAAAAACCCTAATGACATATGCTTCATAATACGGAATTGCAGAAGCATAATTTAAAAGGCGATACAATTAGTTAATTTCAAACAATTAACTTCACATTGATTGATTACCTTGATCTTATAGTAAATCACAAAACATTTCTATCAGTTCCTATTATAAGTTCCTACATAACAATCAAAACGAACAAGGGATTACTAAAATCGACATAAGCAAAACTTCATGCTGCCGCATTCAAGCATGGATCAGCATCTAGGCAACACAAACTGGATTTTAATCCTCTTCTTCAGTCTTCGACTTCTTCTTCTTCTTCTTTTTGCCCTCGCTAACAGCTGATACATCTTCACTATCACCTTTGCTCTTTTTCTTCTTTTTGGCAGCTCCATCTTCCTTCACACCATTTTCCTCTGTAGCAACTTCTTGCTCTAATCTGCGCTTCTCTTTCTTCTTCTTCTTTCCAGACTTGGCATCTACGTTATCTTCTTCCACTTCTTCCTCTTCTTTCTTCTTGTCTTTCTTTTTCTTACTCTTTTTCACTGAAGAGTCGGGTTGATTATCCAAGTCCATATCATCATCTATTACATATATATGTCCATCAAAAAAGTAAGTAATTCAACCAAAAGCTTATGGTTTACAGAATATAATTTATAATTTCTTCAAGTCACAGCAGAATAAACATATACAAGACATTATGACAAGTCTCTGATACTCACCATTCTCTTGGGATACTAAGCCTTCAATCGCGTC
The DNA here is from genome assembly GCA_016808085.1 of Suaeda aralocaspica. Taxonomy (NCBI): domain Eukaryota; kingdom Viridiplantae; phylum Streptophyta; class Magnoliopsida; order Caryophyllales; family Amaranthaceae; genus Suaeda; species Suaeda aralocaspica. Next base: position 2,422,310 of record PYUH01000040.1, on the reverse strand, counting down.
TTTCATAACATCAATATTTTTTCGAGGTGCAACACCCTTGTCATAGAAGTCAAGTCGCTCCTCAACTTGTCCACGTAGCTTTTCACCAAAGACAGTACTGGCCTTCTCTGTATCATAACATCAATAATGAATACCAAAGATCCAACAAAAAACAAAACTGCACATGAGAAGGACTTGAAAATAGAACTAACCTGAAAAACAGTCAATACGGGAGGCAATGGAGCACTTGTTTGCAAGGTATCGCGCCATACGGCCCTTGTTACGGGAAGTTGCTCGGCCAATAAAGGATGAATGGAATATCAGACCATACTTTGGAGTGTTTCCTTTTGTTTTCAGGGCCCTAAATCAACAAGATATTATTGAGACAAACATTCTTGCTGCAGAATAATTATCTTACACAGCAAATAACAAAATGGTTCCAACCAGAAGTCCTTTAATCTTTATAATGTAGTTTAATAGACTAGAATACAAGGATTCCTATTAAACATAAGCAGAGACAGAAATAGAACCACAGAAAAGCATCAACAATTAACCTGAATAATGCTTTTTCAGCACCGAGAATTTGAAGTGTCGAAGAAGGGCACTTTGCAAGATTTGTAAGACTACCAGCATGGGAGATCAATCTTGCACCAACCATCTCACCGATCAAAGAGGTCAAGTTTGGTGCTATGTCGTTCATTTTTGTAGCCAAGTAATCGTAAAGCTTCTTCCTATACTCAGAAAGATCCATTACTCTTTGAGCAAAGCGCTTGACATTAATCAAGTCAACAGGAGATAAATCTTGTCCTGCAGGAAAGTTGGCATAGCTAGAATAAATTTTCTGCACCTTGGTTGTTTATAAATGCACAAAGGAAACACAGTTTGACAGAAGAAAAAATGTACCCATTGATGCTTTTGCAGCTTCAATAATCTCCTTTGCTTTATCCTCATCACCAACAACTTCAGTTAAAGCAGAAAGCTTCTCCTCAGATAACTCTGATTTGTTGTCAATGAATTTTGCCACTTTAGCGTAGAGATAGTTGTCGTTGATGATTTTCACCAACTCAGGAAAATGCCAACCATACCATTCCCTGCATCAGTGAGGAACAAATTATTGTAAAAATATCCCTGATAATCTATAAGGAAAATCCATAAAGAGGCAGTTGCACCGAACACATAACACATGACCCATGAGGCCATGATAGAGCACAACAGTGAGGAAGAATGTAGCTAACCTGACTCTCATTGCAAATGAGTTTACATCTTTGTCAAGAGTGTCAAGGAGAAAGATTGCTTGAATAACCATGTTATCAACCCGATTAACATTGAACTTCACTTTCGCCCTACTGTAGCTGTGTGCTAGACCCAATTGAGATTTCTCCAAATCCCCCGGCTACACAAAATGGGAAGTACAAACAAGCTTAAGACGAATGCACCCATAACAAAATGATAACAGATAGACTAATCAGTAACCAAATACAAGAAAAGACCCTAAAATCAATTTCAAAGACGAAAAGAAAAAAGAGCAAAATTCACAACCTTAAGGTCCTTGATGAACTGGTCAAAATGTAAACGAACACCACGGAGGATCTCATGAACAAAGTCATTGCTTTTGCATGAAAGCTTAGTCCCTTCAGAAATACTTGCTCCAAGTTTAGGGTCATATACTCCAAGAGACAGTCCCTTAGATTGTTGGAAAGTAAGTTCCAAGAAATTTCTCAACTCATCGGTCATGATACCTGTTAAAATACAGTGTAAAGATTGAATTAGTCCGTCCGAAAAAAACAAAGATGATAAGAACATTTTCTTGGTATAGAAGGTAAACTCCAAAGGTGATAAAAATCCAAACAGCATACAATTTTGCAAACTTTGATTAGTTTTTCAATTGCGAATGAGCAACAACAGCGATACATATACGCGCGGGAGAGGGAGGAATCGGACCTTCGGAACTATGACCTATCATACCATGCTGTCAATCTTAAACAATAGGTCAAGGACAACAGTTACATTGTTAAGAACAACAACCAAACTCTATAAAAACAACTTCAAAATCAAGTGCTGTAGACTCAAAATATGCCAACTTTTTCCCACTATAATAACAAAAACCATGTATAAGTTAATGGGACAAATGTAAAAAAAACAACAATCACTTATCGTTTGATACAATCAATTATTTTTATTAATAAAATCAACAATTAGCAATCATTTACAAAACTATTAATTTAGAGCAACAAATTAGTACCACCATAGCTTCATAACATTCTCTAATACATGCACTAAAAGTACTGAAACAATAATCACCGATAAACCCACAAAAAGTTCAATTTCACTTCACTTTAAACACAATCAAATTCAAGTAAAAACACCAAAATAACAACCCAAGTTCCAAGTTTCAATCTTTTTTCCATATTTCAACAGAAAACAGAGACCACCTCAAAAAAAAACAAAAAAAAAATTAAAAAAAACCAAGATAAAATTAAAGGAAAATAAAGAAACCCCACCTTCAGAAACAGCATTGCATTGATTAAGAGCATCAAGAGCAGATTCAAAAGGCTGAAAAGCAATAAGCTTTACAACTTTCCCAAATCGATTTAGGTCAGAAACAGAGTTTTTTAATGCTTCTGTGTTTTGCCCAATTTCATCCATTCCTTCAACGAAAAATAACCCATACCCAGATGAAGATTCGTGTAGAACATATGTCTTCATTGTTTAATTTCTCTCTCTAGTTTTCTATGAGTTCTATTGAAGAAGAGGAGAAAGAAAGTGAGAAATTAGGGTTTAGGGTTTTCGGAAATGGTGTTGATGAGGAGTTTAGGGTTTTTTTTTATTTTTGTGTTATTTTTCATTTTTCTTTTTGATTTTATGGTTTTTTTGGGCTGGGTTAGTGTTTGATGATTTACAATTTTTGGGCTTTGTGAAGTTTGGGCTTCTTTGGTGAAATATCAATTGAGTAGCATACTTTGTTCTTGTCCCATTGCAAAACGACGTCGCACGCCTGTACTTAATGGAACCGGAATCAGAACCAACTCAACTGGATCCTAGTTTCTTGGACCCGGAACCAGTTGAACTGGGTCCAAAATTATAGAACAAGAACCAGAACCGACGGGTACTGTTTTCATGACTAGGCACGAGGCACCCAGTTCAATTTTGATTCAACTTATAAATTGAGTCACTCGTGAGCAACTCTGCTCAGCTCATTAATGATACTCGGTCCTGGTACCCACTAGGTACCTAGTCCAATTGTTTGTAGGACTGTTTCCGGACATGAGCCTAGGTACCTGCAATTTTTGGTCACCCCTATTTTACCAAATCATTTTATTACGGGTCTGCTATATGTACCTTCATCTTTCCGCTTAATTCTTTAGAGCTTATTTTCAATTGAGGAGCAATTTAGTCAGGTACATTCCAGAAGAATAAGGCCTAGTTATCGCAATCACTCAAATTTCTCTTTCATCGTTATTTTTCACTTTCACTCTCATTTCTTCTAAATTGAATTGAAAAAAAAAAAAACCCCTTCAAAAACGGAAGATCCGTGGACTTTATCCATAAAAAATGAAGAAATTCTTAATAATATTCAAAAGATAAATCGATTTCAAGCATAATTTGATATATGCTATTTAGAAAATGTTCATTCAAAAATTGAAAGTAGTATTCATGTTTTGGAATATAATATTCTTTTTACAGCATATAATATTCAATTTTTGCAATGTGATATTTATTTAGCATAATGTAATGTCCACCTTTCCACGAATGAATATGAAATTTTAATATCACCTTGAATATTAAATAATAATGTAACATTCAATATTTGAAATGTAATTTTCAGCTTTTTAAAATCAATATTAATTTACAAAAGCTAATGAAAAATATCGCTTGATTTAGTTTTTGGATTGCAGTTTTCATTTAATGGAATGCGATATTCACATTCGTGCAAAGATTACTTAGGCCATGTTCTCCTCAACTTATTTTTGCTGATCTGAACTTATTTTTGCTGAACTGAACTTATTTTTACTTATCTGAACTTATTTTTGCTGAACCGAACTTATTTTTGCTGAAATCATTAACAATTTATTAAGGATTGAAACTGATTTTTGTTGAATTGAACTTATTTTTACTGAAAATGAGTAAAAATAAGTCGAGGAGAACAGGTCTTATAACTAAGGGTACGGTGTGCATAAATTTCTACTTTTGGATTTCCAATCAAGAGAAAAAAATTCCCTTATGGAAATCCCGATATCTCTCATATTTTTTGCCGCGTTCCTTCTCCAACCTGTCGATCATGGCTACAACTATCACTTTTGACAAAAAAATATCATCAATCACAACTGTAATCCCTATTTCTGCTTCAAACCCACTTCAATTAACCTTCCAAAATAATCAAAATTCATGTAATCAACCCAAATTAAAAACTCTGTTTCGCTAAAATCAATCCCCCTATCACCCGAAATCACTTGCAACCACAAAAAAAAAGCTGTAGACTTTCTCTGTGAATCACCACCATCAAATTAAGGAGTTGGGTACTTATAATTTGGTTCTACAATGTTGTGCAGAGCACAATTGATAGAGTTCATTCAGCCATTTCGTCGAACACTTTTCATAGGGGATTTTAAGTGTTTATTTGAATAGGAGAATGAAGGAGTTTGGTGTTGAACTGTTGAAGTGTGGTGGTAAATTGGTAATAATGTGGTGAAGAATCCGCTTATTAATTTTTGGGAGGTTTGATCAATTGCTTGACTGAGATGTGGAATGCTGTGATTAGTGGGTATGTTTTGAATGGGTGTTTGCCGAAAGCTATTTGACTTGCACTGGTGTGTTGCATAACTTAACTGCTGTGATTTGTGTTGATGTTTCGATTCTTTTATGGGTATGAAGTTAAGTGGTTTTAATCAGGATTTGACTTGTAACAATGCATTGCTTTACTTGATATGTATTCAAAGTGTGGTGACATGGATTGGATAGTCCAAGTTTCTGAAAACAGGGTGACCGAGATTATTGTGTCACGAGGGATCAGTGCGTCTGCTCGAAAATCATCATCGGAGAATGTCTGTCTGATACTGCAGTGAATTTGTGTCATGAAATGAGAAGTAAGGGTGTCATATCTGAATACCTGATTCTTTTGTTGTGACTACTATGTTACATGCTTGTGCTGGTGGGCATCAAGTGGATTGCTGGATGACGGAAAATAGGCTCATGATGTTGTCAGTTAGCGCAATTTGCTGTCTGATGTATCAGTCGGTAATGCTCTTATGAATATAATAGTTTGCAGTCAGCTATCGAAGGCAGACACTGAGTCTTGTGGTTAACTACTCAAAGTACGGCCTTCCCTATGCAACTTGAATTGAAAAACTGACGATATAACTATGTATTGAATATTTCCTGTTTGTGCAAGCCTTGCTTCCTTAGAATAGGGCAAACAATTCCATGCTTTTGTGCTCAAAAACAGGCTCTTTTCATTCTAATCAGTATGTTGTGAATGCACTTGTTGGTAGGTATGTAAAGTGTGGGCAACTAGCATCTGCCCGTCTAGCATTTGATATGATTCTCTACAAGGATTTGATTTCTGCTGGATATTGTCTTAATGAACTTCGAAGTGAAGCTAGAATCACATTTGATGCGATGAAGCACAAAGAGATTGAACCGGATGAGGATTCCCTTAATCTATATTATATGGCTGTGTTCACTCAGGACTACTTAATGAAGGAGGGAGATTTTATTATTTGATATAAAAAGGGTTGTAACATAAAACTTTAAGTTGGAGCATTATAATTGAAATGGTTGATCTCCTAGCTAATGCTGGTAGGCTTACAGAAGCATATATATTTATAAAAAGTTTGCCACTGAAGCCTGATGCTGCTATTTGGTTTACTTTACTTCAAGGTTGCAGAATACATCATGATCTCAAACTAGTAGAAAAGATAGCTGATTGTGTTTTTGAACTCGAACCAGATAATACAGCTTACTATACACTTATTAATGACATACATGAATTGAAGAAGCCAAAATAAGAACAAAATTAGTCATCTTGGACTTGAAAAAAATCAGGTTGGATTGTAGTCAATGGGAAGGTCCGAATATGTATAGCAGGTTATGTTGCTGCACATCACGGAGTGTAATAAGATGGAAACGTTCTTAAAGAAGCTAAGGGCTAGGTTGACGAATGAAAATTACACTGTGAAAGCAAAAGACACATTGGTTGATTCAGAGGACCTGAAGAATGAAGCATCTCTTTGTAGTCACAGTGAGATATTTGCGGGCTTTGTAGTGTTGAATATGGAAACTATGAAGACCATACATGTTACAAAGAACTCGAGAATATACAGAGAGTTCTATGAAACAGCAAATTTAATCTCAAAAGCTTATCGTTGAGAAATTGTCTCGAGAGATTATCCTCGTTTCCAACATTTCAAGGATGCATTTTGTACACTGTAAGGTTAATTATTGCAACGCTTTATGGAAGTTTTGACTCAAAAGTGGCATAGAGGCCTTTCTTCCTTAACTGGCCCACTGATTAATGTAGTTTACAGGCATCCTCAGTGCTAAAGATTGAACTTTGATCAACTTCTAGTTGTCTTTGAGAGCTCAATTGCTGTACGTAAGTATGATTCATCTATGTTACGCGGACCCTTCATTTAACCTTATGTACTTGTATCAAAAATTCAACACTTGGACATTGTACACGGGCATGATGATTCAATTTGAGGACAAATCATTCAAAAAATGTCTCAAATTGGACACCCATGTCAAAGCTTCTAGCATAAACCTAGTATTATAATCAACCAGAGCTCCGTTTATACGGACACTCTAGTGGAGCCTGGAGCCGATTTGTGTTGTGGCAGGCATTGGCCCCTATGCTATGGTTTGCTAATAGGGGGTAAAAGACCGACCTTAGAAGCACAATCGCATCTAGTCATTACTCAAACACAGGAGTTATTTTCAGTCAATCCTCGAGGGCAGCTCAGGTATTATCCCTTGCAGCTGTCCTACATGCTAGCATACATTACATCATTGCCATCCACCTCAACACTAACCTATTACATCCAATAACACCATTGACAAAGATTCATTTATTAATTTTGTTGCATACATCCCAGGATTTTGGAGCTCTCATCACAATACTACAAAAATAAAAACAACACAGGACAGCATAAGTTATGACTTATGAGGCTTCAATCTTACAACAATGAACGTGAGACAGCTGCAATTTGTTGGTACATACTTGTACTTTGGCTTTGCTGTTTGATGGAATTATTTGGCCAAAAAATGAAGTTGCATTGTATGAAAAAGGTATAATTTGTCTTTCTGCTGTAATAATTATTGTTTTGAGTCTGATGATTGATAGCCTGGCTTAGTTGTAGGATCACATGAATCTTTTGATTAGTGATTAGTCATGTTCTTCAAACTTGTTTATGATTTCTGCCATTTTAGTTGTTTATTTTGAGTTGATAACCTATTTTATAATGTTTAATCCTTACTTATACATGTGAGATTCATATATTATTGGTTCTTAAACTACCCGTTGACAATTGCTTTATACCCAAACATTTACTATTGGCCCCCTTGCACGGCACTGCCCAAGGCCATCTTCGGCTGTGTTCAGGCTTGCCTATCGGAAAACCCCATCTTTTTTTAGTTACAAATCCCATTCGTACCCTATTTGTTGATGATCAAATCAAAACAACAAATTCAAAGTAACAATCACAAAATTTGTGAAAGGAATGAAGTCATATGAGCCCCATGTGTTATCCAGCATCTTAACATTGAACTTTATAATTGCATACTCAATAATTTTAATATTATGTTGTTTTCAACAAATTTTCATGTGCTAAAAAAGATCACTCTATAGTCTATATTGGACCAATAATAGCATGTGTTTGAAGATTTGAGCATCATGCACAAACAATCAAAAATCTACTATCATCTTTGCAACTTGTAAAGGTCCAAGGGAATAAAGGATTAACATCAGGTAAGGCAATGATCAGAACCGAACATAAAGGGAGCAGAAAACACAAGAGAATAAAATGGCTTGTTTAATGGATTATTTTAAGATTTTTTTTTTTTTTTTTTTTAGCTTTTAGTGCATGAACCTCCTGCACAATGATCCTCCCCATACATCTACTGTCTAGCGTCAAAATTTATGATCTTTAAGGTAAATCCCATAATCTGTACAAACCAATTCAAGCCGAATTTAAAAAAAATATATATATATCCAAGTAGGTCACGAACTTAAAACATGTAAACAACATAATGGAATCCGACTCAAAAAATCAGTTCAATATTTCAAATTTCTTTCTCTAACGACTTTCAAATTGGTTACCCCGTGTATAGACGACTAGAGGAGGATTTAGCCATAACACTGAGCATGTAAAGCCATAGAAGTACACTTAGGAAGAAAGAAAAAGGAGAAGGTTACCAAAGAGCAAAGACAATAATGAAAAAAAAAAAAGGATTGAAACAGAAAGAAACTTCTGAAGCTTGTATTTCAAGAGTTTACTTCCAATCTACATCTACCCAATAATAAAATTTATAATAATAATAATAATAATAACAATAACAACAAATCAACAATAATGGCTACTGTGATTTTTGGACCAACCCATCAACAAGACACCAATAATAATCATATTTTCCTCCTCCTACCTTCTATAACATGTTCTAATAATTATACAACCATTATCACCATACCCAATGAAGAAAATCAAGATTTGACTGCCATTTTTTCGCTGGCTTCTTGATTACAATATTATGAATTAAAAATGAAAAATTGAATCACACCAATGTGGAAAAAGAAAAATTAACTAAAAATACCCCAATTCATTACAATTTTTTTCAATCTTCCCTTGTCATTGCAAAGTATAATGCTAAACTTAACAAATTAGAACCCATTTTTTTTTTTTAATTTGTTCAAATTAACAATTTGTTTTTCCAATCTAACCTACTAATAACAAACTCCCCAAAAAATAATTTTAAGTCAATGAATATCATGTACATTTCTTTGACAAACAAATGAGGAAAATAATCAAGAAAACAATAGAAGAGAGAGCAATAGCAACACCAAGAACAACCTTATTAGGACCACGACTTCCACCACTCTTTGGACTAGTAGAATCCTCTGAACTGCTCTCATCATCATCATCATCATAATCCGTTTTGGCAGGCGGGGGCGACAGCGGGAGCCCATTCTTGTCACATTTAGCAATGCCTAGCTTAATTTTTGATGATACTGTAGTATGATTATAACATAAGTTGTGATTATCACCAATCTTAAAAACTTGAAGATTTTTGATAAATGTTTCATTGAATGGCATAACCCCTTGAAAGCTATTTTTCTCAAGATTCAAGTACTTCAAACTCTTCATTTCACCTAAAAACTTGGGTATACTCCCATTGAACTGATTTGAGCTCAGATCAAGTGATACTAATGTTGGTATCGAAATAAGAGATTTTGGGATAGACCCAGATAATGAATTCGATGAAACTGTTAAGTTTTTCAAGTCAATGAGCTCACCAATTGAAGTAGGGAGCTGACCAGTAAGTTTATTCGATGACAAATCGAGTGAAACTAAATTCTCTAACTCAATCATTGATTCAGGTATCTCACCTTTCAATAGATTATTAGATAAATCGATATGTGAAACATTCTCATTCCATGATTTCCCTGGTAATTCGCCAGTAAGATTTGTGTTCGACATAATAACCTTTTTGACCTTGTTAAGATGAGCTACAATAATCACAGGTCCACTGGCTTTAATAGGGACATCCCTAACAATAAGATCTGTGACGTTTTCGAATCGACTAAGCCAAACTCCACTAAGTTTTGTCATACTGTTTATGCAAGTGAATGATTTAAGGTTCGATGATAGCTCAGAAGGAAATGAGACTGGAGAAACAGGACAGTTTACGAGCCGAAGCTCTTCTAGTGAAGAGAGTGATTTAAGGGCTGTGCTAGAGAGTGATACGCCTTCGGAACAGTTGAGTAAGTGTAAGGAGATTACTTTGCGAAATGGGGTAGAATTATCACATTTGATGAGGTTTGGAAGGTTTTTACAAGGGTCTTTTTTCGTGGCGATATTGAGTGATTGTAATGCTCTAATTTGCTTAGGGTCAAGAGTTGAGGGTGTTGTGGTTGATGGTGAAGATGGTTTTGGAGGTTGTGTTGGAGCAATGTGAGGTGCTTGTGATTTTGTTGAGTATGAGTTTAGTAGAAGGATTAGAATGATGAAAAACAATGGAGTTTGCTCCATTGAATGAATGAAATCAATAAAGAGGAAAAAAGGGGGATTTTTATGTGTTTGGTTTTGAGTTTTATTTTTGGGTGAAATGTAGCAAAAGTGGGTGTTTGAAGATGGGAATCTATTTATGTGATAGATGTGTTTGGATGGAGGGATTGAGATTTTGGAGGAATGTGATGGAAGAGGAGATTTGATAATGTTATACCAAACTACCTAAGTTGCCCTTTGAGAAGTTTGGAGGTTATTGCAATTTGCAAGTTTTATAATAGTAGTATACTAGTAGTATAGTACAAAGATGTAGTTTTTAGCTTTATCTTAACTCATTTATTCATTTAATGCATGTTTTCTATTTTCCTCAAGTTGGGTGCTTGCATGAAAATTTGACTAACCGTTGTGGACTTGATGTGAAGCTAATATAGACACTTTTTGAGTTTTGGAGGTATTTATGGTCAATTTTGTGTTTGAGTTTGATGTTATCTTGAGCCATATCTTTCCCAACTTATATATCCAGCTTCAAAATAAAATAAAAATTATTTAGGCTCGTTATGACGAGAAATAATAAATTATTAATTATGGACTTTTTAGTCTAATAATAAAGACATTTATGTCGTACTTTCATAATCTAAACACTAACTAATAAATAGCAAAAAAATAAAAATAAAATCATATTGGGTCCATGAGATTTCAATGTGTGATAGTTTCGTTATAATAGTTATGAAGATCAATATAATTTATGTTATGCTTAATACGATATATGTGAGGTTTAATATATTTTTTTACTCGTTCAAATTGAGCTTTAAAAGTGCATTTTTTAATCCACTAATTGTCGGTGGTTTGTCAATTATCATTGCTCGAATACAATAGGTTATGCTCCCCAATTCCTTAAGCCATGATATTCATTTTTTAATTTTGCGCTATGTTTACATCGGGTGTCAATAAAGATTACCTAAATGAACATGATCTGAATTAAATGGATATAAACTAATAAACTTTAGTAAAACTAAGTTAAATGGGTATGGCTTGGTCCGGCTAAAATTATATCCAAAACACTTTGTTTGAATAGCAACATAGAATAGAAAGGAAGGCGAGGAAATAGGAGGAAAGGAAAGGCACGAAAAGTTAGTTAAAAATGCTATTTTGTTTAATAAAGTAGATTCATTTATGTTAGCGGTCCCTCTAAAAATATAAAGTTCTTGCTATTGCTCCTTTTAAAATATTTTTCTGGTTCCACATCTGCCTCCAAAACTCTCCATTTTTGGAGTGATATCATAACTATAACTAAAGTAAAAACTACTTACATATGCGTTATACACTAATACACGTATCAACTTTTCATGAAATCTTTTCACTCCAAAGCTCTACAATTTTATCTTTTTTGTTTTAAAAAGACTCCAGTTGTGTTTGATACTTTCTTTTTGGGAAATGTATGTTTAATACTTAAATTTAAACAATATATATATATATATATATATATA
>PYUH01000040.1:2396410-2409494 GCA_016808085.1 Suaeda aralocaspica | reverse complement strand
AATATATATATATATATATATATATATACAAAAACTTTAACATCTTATCATTATTAATTTCAAAAAGCTTCAACTGTGATTTCACAAGTTGAAGAGGAATGATATTGTAATAGATGATATACATATTAAATGCTACACTTTTTTCATTGTTATATTTACATAACATTAAAAAAAAATACATTAATTTTATTGTATCTTAACAAGTAATATTTTTATGCTATAATAGTTCATAAATGGAGTGTACTAATACTAAAAATTTAATGCGGAGTATAATTTGTATTTATTATATTTTGAATATACAACAAAGTACAAATGTTATTTAAAAAAATTATCAAACTATAACTACAAAATATTTCATTTTTGATATTAATTATTAAATTTGTAAGTCGTATTTTGCACGGGTGTTATACTTGTCATCTGTTAAAGAAAGGGTAAAATTACCATTTTCCATTCCTTTTCTTCCTAATTATGTACCCGAACAGTTTATCCACTTTCCTTCCTCTTCCCTCCATCTCCTCTAAACAAATAAGAATCACTAAATGTACAAGATATGTGCACATCTCTTTGAATGCTCTAAAATAATACGTTGAACTGAATCTGCTATATATGTTAATTCTTATAAATGTTATAGATGTTTAATTTTTTGTGGTAAATCTAGATAAATTTTATTATTAATTTATCTTATTTGTTATATTAAAATTTATAGAACTAAAATAATGGTGTTGACTTAAAAACGATATGAAGGCGTTGTACGAAGGAGTGAACTAGTGAAGTACGATTATCAATTAAATAATTTTCTAATTAAATTTCATATTATTCATTAGAAATTTCTTTGACAGTCTTGTGTCAAAGTAGGTGAGCATAAATCAATACAATCAAAATTGACTTCCTTAAAAAATTGCACTTCATCATGTTAAGAAAATCTACCAACATTTCATGTAACGTGATTAGAGTTAGTAAATAATTTTAATTTGTTTATAATTGCTCATTGAAATAATTTAAACATGTGAAATGAAAAAGAGATACTAACAAACATTACTTATACTCCGTATTAAATTAAATTTTCTATAAATGCCATGATTGAATGAAGAAATGAGTGAGCTCTTTTTATACGCCTTATTATTATAATGTACATAAAATTTTGTCAATTCGAGATAGCTGTAGCTTAACTTATGGATCAAACTAAATAATAGGATATTAACGTGATTAATAACATGCTACTATTGGCTATTTAGGAATCATACCATCTGTCCCCATATATTTCATAATTTTTGTTGTAAATATACGAAGGATGTTGAAACATACGGGGAGTAATAAGGAGTATTATTAAAGCCATAAAGGAAGGGTGCTTGACCTAGTGGTTGGCAGGTTAACTACTCAACTGGTCATCATCTTCGAATGCCCGAGCTTAAGTTGGATCCTTATCGGAATTTGGGAAAAATTCTTATCCTCCCTCTCCCATGTGCGCACTTGTATTGGGACAATTTAAATTGGATGTTTACTTGGTAGTAGGGCTTCAGTCTAGACTTACTATCATTACCAACTAAAAAAAGCAGTATTAATAGTGCCGGGCAAAATGAATGACACAGATTCGATATCCTAGAGGTTTTGTTTTGGTAGAATACTTTGGTCATACCCAAAAGACCATTACTAATCGTAGGATGCAAAAATCTACACTAAAGGTCTCAATCTTCTCAACTCAATGTGTGATATGTAATCCCTAATTAAAGACCTAAACTCTCAATAAACCATTTGTAGTAGTAATTGAATTATATTGGTTATGCTAAGTTTGTGTCAAGAATTTCAACCTTAGCTCATCCCAATTAATTAATGAACTTAAATATTTCAATTCTTTGATTTAAATAGTTGAAACCTTTGACACTAAATTCACTATTTTTTTACTTCAAAAAAAAAATCACTATTGTTATGCCAAATACTTTAATTAAGAGAGTGGGGGATAGCTCAACTGGTTAGAGCTTCCCTTCCAGTTCCAAGATATCTTGGGATCGATTCTCACCCCGCCTTTGTAGCTCTCAAAACACCAAAAAAAAAAATACTTTAACTAAGATGCGTTAATTTTACCAATGCTTGGCAATATCCACACGACTATATATGCTTAAGAAAACATTAGTTAATGATAGTTGTGACTTGTGAATTGATAAAAGCTTGGATCTCTTTCTTCCCTCGATCCTCCTACATTAAGTGAAACATAAAACTAAATAAAACATTGAAACAAGCTACTCCCTTCGTTCCCATTTGTTTGAAAAGTTTTGACTTACACATATACCAATGACTTGTTTGACTTTAAATATCTTTTATTGTATATATGTAAAAATTATAATAATTAGATATTAATAACGTACTCATTGAGTCGAATCAATCAAGGCCTCACATGACTTTATATTTGAAAGTAATTTAAAATATTCCTTTATCTTATATATGGTGTCAAAATTCCAAACTTATTAAACATTTAAAAACGGATGGAGTACTATATTTGGATTTGTTAAGGTGCTAAGTCATATCACTTACTATAAACATACCAATATTAGAACAAAAACTATGTAGCTAAAATTCAAGGGCATAGGCAAATCTTAGGAAGAAATTATAACAATATAAAGGAATGAACAAAAAGGAAGCGCATGCTAGTTGCTTAATCTAGTGTTTTTGGGTGTTTGAACAAACTATCTTTGGAGTCTCTATCAAATAGGTGTAGTTCATTGTAAATCACATTACCCAAAATGTGTTGTATAAATCACATTACCCAAATTGTGTTGTATAACTCTTTTTGTTAAAATATTGGCCTACAAAAAGTTGGTAGAAAGTTTGTTATGTAGTGTATAACTTTGGTGTACATCAAAGTGAAATCAAAGTGAAAGGAAGATACTAACTTCTACTATTTTCATATTAATTATTTTAGGGATTTTGGATTTATTATTTTACATAAATATGAATATAAGATCATTAGAAAACAATTAATCCGTACATAATTTTTGGAATGACGTGGATCATTTAATAAGGTATAGAAATCTAACACTACGTAAGAAATATGAGTAGCTCGATTTCATAAAATATTATCAATTGTCATAGTTTAAAAATTTGTGCGGAGCAAAAGAATTTCTTGAACCAAACTTTGAATCTTGTAAGATGGTTTAGACTTTGACGAGACTTTTGATAGAATTCATAACAAAATGATCACCTTTGAAGTTCGTTTCGAAATGCTATAAAAATAGAGTCGCTTCGCCTAAATTACAAGTAAAACATCCACGCATGTACACAAATTGAATAGCGTAGATATGTGTAAGAATTGCGGGTGGTTTATCACTTTTTTCTTCGGCTAACTCCAATCAAGCCTATCTTTAAAGTTCAACTTCAAGGTTTTGGTAATTATAATTAATGTCAATAATGATTCAAATTGTGAAAATTGCATTACGAAGCTGGATTTACAAAAATTACATAATAACATTGTCTATACACCTAGAACTATGGCCCAACGCGGCACATATATAAAATTTGTAGGGGTACCGCCGTACCGGATACCTCTATCATTCAATTCATTCTTCTAAGACAAAACTATCTTTTAACTCTTAAGTAACTTCCTGAAAGAAAGAAAGAAAGAAAGAAAGAAAGTGACAAGTAAAATTGCTGAAAATTACACATTTTCTTATGTATTATGTATGTTCACTTCATACATATACATGTAAACAAACCAAAATATTTTCACTTTTTATACATACAAAATTTTCAACAATCAATGGCACTGCAGCTTTGAGCAATAGCGCTGGTATCCACTTTGCTGACAAAAGGGTCAATTTTGACCCAAACAAGTGAGAAAACTGAGGCCAGCAACACAGACCAGAGCACCACAATAGTAGGAGTCCTGTTTTGCTTGCCCATAAGACCTTTAAGGAAGGGGTAGAGATGAGAAATCACCCAAAAGGCGAAGAAGACTTTTCCGAAGAGTGGACCCCATGAGTCATAGCCGCTGTTAAGGGCATCAGAAAAGCCAGCCACCACCCCAAGAATGTTGATGATGATGAGGGTGGTGGGAGGTATAAGAAGGGTAGTCCACTTGAAAACATAAAGGTCTCCAAATTCGGAGTCTTCAGCTGCTTTGGCAGTGACAGTGAAGTTGGTGTCTAAACCTGCTAACATCTTCAGGAGACCTTGGAATACAGCAAACAAATGAGCTGAGACTCCTCCGATAACCCAGAACTGCTCGTTCCTCCACAAGTCTTCAATTCCTACTCCACTCCATCGGAGTTCTAACACACTCACTAGTATGATGGACATGAACAGCCCTAAGAAGAGCACGCTTGCTAGGTTCGACAGCTGCATATTCATTCAACCAAGGACAACATCACAACAGTTACATATATATGTCAGATTAATGCATTGCATATGAGAATGCATGTATTATGTACGAAAAATCTATTTTTATGATACAAGAAAACATTATATATAAGTTCACCTACTCATATGTTCTCTATTCAATATTGATCATCAATGTCCTATAATAACTTTACAGGGTTTAGAAGTGAACAGAATCGAGTAAATAAAGCTGGGTTTGATGGTGATGGTGATGTATGAAACATTATTGCTATATGAAACCTTAGCTAGGTAAGTAGCACAATGACAATTGAATAAATAAGTTTTATGAACTCTACTTGAAACAAAGAAACAATTTTTATCAGTTGATCTGAAAGTAAGACGCAAGTTCGATCTTTCTAGCTGAAGTGTTAAAATTACTGCAACTTCAATCTAGCCAGTTCACTAGATTAGTTATTGAGTTATCTTTTGATTGTTCGTTGAAAAAATGGTTCGACTCCTTTAAAGATGTATAAGAAGGAGACTTACAGTTGGAATGATGAATTTTCCAGTGAGGAGGCAGATAGCGGGCAGTGTACAGTAAGCAACAAGAGGGAAGGAAGTAAAAGGATAGACGATGGTGTTGATATAAGCCATTCTCTGAAGCCACTTAAGGCGGCCAGCTCCAAACCCGTACCAAAGAGGGCAATGTCTGCTAAAGAAAATCTCAACTGATCCAAGAGCCCATCGAAGGACCTGGTGCAACCTGTCAGACAAGTTGATGGGTGCAGACCCTTTAAAGGCTGGTCTTAAGGGCATGCAGTATATTGACCTCCAACCACGGCATTGCATCTTGAACCCTGTTAATATATCCTCTGTAATTGATCCATATATCCATCCAATCTGTAAAAAGAGAATGAGGTAGTCAATAACTTATTAACAATAACTCTATGACACTCTGCTGTTTTCCCGCTGTATATTCACATTTTTCAGGAAAATAGGGGAGATTTAGGCGGAGAGATCGCACCCAAAAATGTGCTGAGACTAGCAAACTTTGATACTTACAAATTTTTTTTCAGCAGGGACTAATTAGATTCAAAATTGTGTAACTTCATGTAATTTTGCAGTTAGTTATGTTACCTCTTTGCCCCAGGCTGTCTTCTCTTCATATCCACAGCTGATGACATGTATCGCTTCTTTGATCAAAGTTGGTGAATTAGCTGAGTCCGGAACACCTCCATACTCCATCAATGTAGACTCGATGAACACAGTTGATAATCCAAATGTCTTCTCAAAGCTTGTTTGAGAAATTAGCATTGATCTATCATACTCATCATAATCTGAATTTGATTTATAATACAAAGTGTTATTATATTATCTACTGTATTATTGTCTGAAAATTTCTTGCTACAATAACACAAAAAAAGTTGGCTTACTATTGAGCTCTTTGAGGTTATAAACGGCAGCATCAAGATCCTCACGCTTAGAATCTCGATACATCTCTGAGGCATCCTTTTCTGGTTTCTTCTTGGAAGGGCAACAACAACATGAAGAAGAAGAAGAAGAAGAGGATTTTGATAAGCTAGGTAACGAAGGTGGTCCATAGCCGTACAATGCTTGTCTATTGAATACACAACCAGTTCCGACATAGACTGGCCCTTGAATCCCATCTAGCCCTTTCATGTTAACCTGATTTCAAAAAGAGAACAACATGAGCCTTTCATAACACATGGAAACACCTAATATCAATATATGAACACATAGAGCATGATTCTAAGCAAGTTACCTAGGATATTCTCTTATGTATGCATGTAAGGACATTATTTTCAGTGTATAGGATTAAAATAAGTCTAAAACACTGTCAACAGAGATTTGTTAGATATAGGAGCTTACATCAAAGAAGACAACATTTCGATTGGCATATCGATCACTCCTGTCAATGCCATCAAATCTTTGAGGAAACTGAACATAACATACATTTGGACCAACTTCAGGGTCCATTAGGAAGCACATTGCCTCTCGAACGGCCTTACTGTTGTTGACATAATGATCACAATCAAGATTGAGAATATAGGGAGCATTTGTGAGGACGGCAGATACTCGGATCTGTGAAAGAGAATCATGCAGTTGTGTGTGAAAACAAATCATCTAAAAAGTACTGGATTTTAAGGTTGAAGGTAATTGTCTTGAGGATAGTTACCAAAGCATTCTCAGCACCAGCTTTTTTATGGTGTGGAAATCCAGGCCTTTTTTCTCTTGAGACATAAACAAGCCTTGGAAGTTCATTGCCATCTATGTCAGGAGCACCAGTATCTCCAAGGAACACCTACAAAGTTCAACAGATTATAAATTTCAGTCACAGTTATGTAGGGTAGAAATCAGTAGCAAGTTATAATTTCTTCCATGCTACAAAGTACTCCCTCGATTTCACATTCGTTTGAAAACTTTTCAGTGGAGACAATTTACAGAAAAGTTGCCACTGCAGGTTTATCCTATGTTACTCGTAATCATTATTTGACCTCAAGTACCAATGTTAGGTACTCGATGATTGAACTTGGAGTCTTGGACACTTATTTTAAACCATAATCATGCAATTTTCTAATTTCTAATAAAATGGTTGTATCCGAAGGACCAAAATTTGAGCTCATACCCATGGGGACCATGTCTGGTACTAGAAAAGTAGACATAACTAGAGGGAGTTGAGTATTTGTAGTGTTATTTAAATGGGAAATTAGATGACATTTTTTGCTTTACACACAAACTAATTTGTGATAGTATATGCACCTGGATCATTCCTGGGTGATCACGAGTATTGTTTCCTGGCCAAGGGGTTCCATCTGCCATGGTCCATCCTTCTTCTGGTGTTTTCTGTGCCTTAGCAACTAAACCATTGATCTTCACTTTGAATTCCTCATAATCTCTCTGTAAAACAGAAACACACTTTAGTACATCGCGTTCTATTCATCAAAAATCATTGTACAAGAAATATTACAGCAAGCCAAAGAATGGGATACATAAATACCTTCATTGCTCTTCGTTCCTTCACAAAAGAAGGCTGCACTTTGTCTTTAAGGTAGTCAATCTTCTGTGAAAAGTAGAACTCAGGAGCCCGTGGCTCAATTGAGTACTTCTTACAGAAAGGAACCCATTTCCTCGCAAATTCAGCAGTTTCAGCAAGTGACTCAAAACTAAGCATTGCAGCACCATCATCAGATACATAGCAGGAGACTTTATCAACAGGGTAGTCCACAGCAAGGATGGAGAGCACCGTGTTTGCCGTGATCAAAGGTGGTTCTTTCAATGGATCCACCGTACTCACAAAGAAGTCTACAGCTGCAAGCTGTGAAGGTTCTCCGTCTCTTTCATACCTGAGGCAAATTCATACAGTTAGATTTGTAAAGGATATCTTCAAATGTAGTTTTATCTAAAAAAATGTAGATGCTCATTCATATTGTAGTTTTTTCAATTGATTGACCCAACTTTAAGATATCATTAGAATACCTCATTGATAATTGATCTAGGAAAGTCTCCCTATTGATGGGGCACCACTTCGGAAACTGATCCAAAATCCAGGAAAAAGCAAACCAGATCTCACAGATAACAGAAGTAAGCCATAGACCGATGGCACTATCCACAGGATGTGTTATTCTGTAGTGGAAGAACAGTACAAGGATGACCAACCGCACAATGATTACTATCCTGTATGAAGTAAGCTTTGTTCTGGGGATTGGAACTACTCTTGAAAGTGGTTGTGCAAGTGCAACATCTGCAGACCTGTAAATCAGCACACATCAAAGGTTGGTAGATTTCCTTTTTTTTTCGGTCTCATAGAAGTATATCATTTTCTAGCTTCTATATGTTTGGTTCCAAGAGCTTTTCATGATGCAATATTTATGGACAGTAGTGTTTATGGGCCACAATCGAGCAGGAGCCAACTAACACAAATCCATGATCATGACTGAAACTTAATTAAGTCCATTACATATATTCATTTGATGATGCACAAGCAGAATTTTATACAAAATGTTAACCTAGTTAATACTTACGGATTTTCCTCCATATGTTGCTCTGTTGGAACTTGATCATCTTGTTTTGGTTTTTTAGGCTCTTTAACTGTATTTTTCTTCTTCTTATCTTTTCGTTCTCTCCAACTTTCCACTCGATGCTTCCATATTGAGCTTCCAGTTTCACTATTCAGTTCTGACAGAAGTTAAACAACAACTGACTTAGTTTCCAACCACTGATACCTGAAGTTCTAAGGAAAAAGTTGAAAATGCTTACCACTGTCAGCGGTTGACAAGCTGCTCACATTTCGAGCATGTAGGCCAAGATCCTCCTGTTACAACGAAAATAAATCAGTACATTTTAACAGTTTGATGAAGTTTACTATGAGATTTTCTGTGAGCTGTAATCATTAATCTATTTAAAAGAAAGCATTGCACTTTACGACTATCATTTTTGTACCTGCCCATTAGCGACATGGCTTGCCTTGTTCTTATGACTGACAGATGTGTCAACAGCAGCCTCATGATCACCATATGCTAAATTTTCTGCAAATTTATAAACAATCAATAAAGGATCAAAACAACATCATTTGGATTAAAAAATTACTTAGGCTAGAAACAAGCATATGCATACCGAAGTTCTTTTTTCCTGTTACTTAGGTTTTATATTTCATCACACATACTTAGAAAACCAGGTATACATCAGTAAGCAATATAGTCATTTACAGTCACTTTTGTTAAATAAATCTAATGAAAACTAGCTTCGAATTGCAAACAAATGAATGTAAGCCTCGAATTTTCAAATGAAATCTAACATTGTTAGTTCAAATTTGTTCATATATACATGACACACATATATATATTGCCACACTACCACACAATACTTTTTATGCACTTTTGAAACAAAAGTCTCATCAACTTAGCTTAACGAATGCATGTTAAAAAAAAAAAAAAAAAAAAACATTTTTATTGACAAAATGATTTCATTTAAGAAAAATTTAATTTGACAACAAGTACAAGATACAAATTAAAAGAGAAAGAGAATCACCTTCATAGGGAGCGCCACAGCGAAAGCAAGCCTTTTTACCTTCCTTGATTTCATAATCAACACATTCTCTACAGACGGGAAAATTACATTCATGGCAAGCCACAAACACATTTCCATTCGAGTCGAGCCCCACTTGCTCACCACAAGTGTTACACTGAGGAACACCAGATTGCATCATCTTTACTTCTTTTCTGTAACCCCTCTTTCTTTTGCATACAAACTATAATCTCGAGTTTTTTTTGTTCTTTATATCATATTAAGAAAAGCAGTATCATCATACATACATAGAAGAGAGTTGTATGAAAGTAGGGTGAGTAAAAGAAGATAGTGTGGTGCAATTTTTGTATTAGAGAGTTTGGTAGAAGAGTTTGAGCTGTTTGTTTGGTGCCATATTTATTATTTATTATTATATTTTTTTGTGAATATTGAGGAAAGTGAGATGAGAAGCAACGTTTTAGTAAGTTTGAAAAATTGCGGGAGTTTTAAGGAAAAGGCTTCTGTTAGGAGGGTTACATCTTTTAACCGATCAACGACTTTTTGAAAAGGGGTAACCCAACTATATTATATAAATTCATATACCCAAAATTAAATTTAATTCACCCATGCTAATTTAATTTGGAGGAAATACATTTTTGTTGTTTTTTCGGTTTTTTTTCCCTACTAGTAGAAGAGGAAATACATTGATTGTGTCAAATAATTAAGAACGATCCTAAGTTTACGGTTGAAATTTGCTAGATGACTTTTTGTTAATATAGTACGTAATAATACATCTTTCGTTCTTTCCATAGAGACATCGCACTTGCATTTTACTTGTATTCCAACGTAAATCTTTGATCATGCATAAACAGTAAAGTTTTGATCAATTACTATAAGAATAAGAGTTGAATATTATGATCGAAAATAAAAATAACTCCATAAAATTTTTATTTTATTAATGAATCACAACATATAAGTGAAGTTTTATAACTTTGCCCAACTAAAAAAATAACATATTACACCCAATACATCATAGATAATTTTACGGATTAGTTATTTTACTTGTTAAAATACTCATGACAAACCAAAAACTAAAATTAAATCGATAAATATGAATTAAATGAGTTTCAGTATATGATCTAAAGATTTTATGGACTTTGCTATTGTTTGAACACTCTGGCAAACTGTCAAGACAAGTGTTAGAGTGATATCGTAGTCAATATGATTGCAACAATGAAGTCCTAAAGAAAATGTGTAAGATATATATTTTTATGAATAATTAAATAAAAAAAGTCCCTACAACATTGTTCATGTATTATAGCTCCTTTAATACATTGCATGTACCTTATGCAACTTGGTAAATACTCGTAAAAGTGAATACTGAAAGCATACTGCGTTTCACTAAACTACTCTTTTCTAGCTTTCCTCGTCAAAATAAATAAATAAATATAAATAAAAATAAAAATAAAGAAAAACTCTTTCAGCTGAGAAAAAAAAAAAAAAAAAATGTTTTTCTTTATTTTTATTTTTATTATATTTTATTTATTTATTTGACGAGGAAAGCATGAAAAGAGTAGTTAGTGAAACGCAGTATGCTTTCAGTATTCACTACGAGTATTTAACAGTTGCATAAGGTACATGCAAGTGATTAAAGGAGCAAATACATGAACAATGTTGTAGGGACTTATTATAAACAAAAAAAATATATCTTACACATTTTCTTTAGGACTTCATTGTTGCAATCATATTGACTACGAATCACTCTAACACTTGTCTTGACAGTTGCCAGAGTGTTCAAACAATAGCAAAGTCCATATAAAATTTAGATCATAACTGAAACTCATTTTTAATTTATTTACGATTTAATTTTAGTTTTTTTGGTTTGTCATGAGTATTTTAACAAGTAAAATAACTAATCGTAAAATTATCTATGATGTATTGGGTGTAATATGTTATTTTTTTTTAGTTGGGCAAAGTTATAAAACTTCACTTTATGTTGTGATTCATTATAAAATAAAAATTTTATGTGATTGTAGTTATTTTTATTTTCGATCATAATATAACTCTTATTCTTATAGTAATTGATCAAAACTTATGTTTAGCATGATCAAAGATTTACGTTGGATACAAGTAAAATGCAAGTGCGATGTCTCTATGGAAGAACGAAAGATGTATTATTACGTACTATATTAACAAAAAGTCATCTAGCAAATTTCAACCGTAAACTTAGGATCGTTCTAATATTTGACACAATCAATGTATTCCTCTTCTACTAGTAGGGAAAAAAAACGAAAAAAAACAACAAAAAGTATTTCCTCCAAATTAATTAGCATGGGTGAATTAAATTTAATTTTGGGTATATGAATTATATAATATAGTTGGGTTACCCCTTTTCAAAAAGTCGTTGATCGGTTAAAAGATGTAACCTCCTAACAGAAGCCTTTTCCTTAAAACTCCCGCAATTTTTCAAACTTACTAAAACGTTGCTCTCATCTCTACTTTCCTCAATATTCACAAAAAAATAAATAATAAAATAAATAGGACAACCAAAAAACAGCTCAAACTCTTCTACCAAACTCTCTAATACAAAAATTGCACCCACATATCTTCTACTCACCTACTTTCATACAACTCTTTCTATGATGTATGATGATACTGCTTTCTTAATATGATATAAAGAACAAAAAAAACTCGGAGATTTAGTTTGTATGCAAAAGAAAAGGGGTTACAGAAAGAAAGTAAAGATGATGCAATCTGGTGTTCCTCAGTGTAACATTGTGGTGAGCAAGGGGGCTCGACTCGAATGGAAATGGGTTGTGGCTTGCCATGAATGTAATTTTCCGTCTGTATGAGAATGTGTTGATTATGAAATCAAGGAAGGTAAAAGAGCTTGCTTCCTGTGGGCGCTCCTCTGAGGTGAGTGTCTCTTTCTCTTTTAATTTGTATCTTGTACTTGTTGTCAAATTAAATTTTCTTAAATGAAATCATTTTGTCCATAAAAAGTTTTTTTTTTTTTTTTTTTTAACATGCATTCGTTAGCTTGATTAGTTTGCTTTTTCAAAGTGCATAAAAAAGTATTGTGTGGTAGTGTGGAATATATATATGTGTGTCATGTATATATGAACAAATTTGAACTAACAATGTTAGATTTCATTTGAAAATTCGAGGCTTACATCATTTGTTTGCAATTCGAAGCTAGTTTTCATTAGATTTATTAACAAAAGTGCTGTATAATGACTATATTGCTTACTGATGTATACCTGGTTTTCTAAGTATGTGTGATGAAATATAAAACCTAAGTAACAGGAAAAAAGAACTTCGGTATGATATGCTTGTTTCTAGCCTAAGTAATTTTTAATCCAAATGATGTTGTTTTGATCCTTTATTGATTGTTATAAATTTGCAGAAATTTAGCATATGGTGATCTAGAGGCTGTGTTGACACATCTGTCAGTCATAAGAACAAGGCAAGCCATGTCGCTAATGGGCAGGTACAAAAATGATAGTCGTAAAGTGCAATGCTTTCTTTTAAATAGATTAATGATTACAGCTCACAGAAAATCTCATAGTAAACTTCATCAAACTGTAAAATGTACTGATTTATTTTTTGTTGTACAGGAGGATCTTGGCTCACATGCTCGAATGTGAGCAGCTTGTCAACCGCTGACAGTGGTAAGCATTTCAACTTCCTTAGAACTTCAGGTATCAGTGGTTGGAAACTAAGTCAGTTGTTTCTTTACCTTCGTGTCAGA
>PYUH01000040.1:2354407-2396385 GCA_016808085.1 Suaeda aralocaspica | reverse complement strand
AAAGAAAAACTCTTTCAGCTGAGAAAAAAAAAAAAAAAAAAAGAAAAGAAAAAGAAAGAAAGCATAAGCTGTTGAACCATCATATATCAAAGTTGGTGTGAAATCTGCCAAGTTCAGCTTCAAACTAAAGATTTGATAGCTGCTCACTCAAGCTTGATATTGCAGCAAATCAGTTTCACACAAATAGTTCCAGGTCTATAAAAGAAGATATATTCACATCGCACCTATTATAACATGACTATGGCCGTAATGTACGGATATCGAAACGAACAACTTCGATGACTTAGCTCAACCAAGTTACGTAGCTATGCGACTGACAGTCATTACTCAAAACTTTACTCTTTTATTTTTTTTTAAGAATACCAAACTTTTCTACCTCTTCTAAAATAATTTAACTCAAACAGCGAGATCAAACCAGCTAGAAACACCCACCTGTTTACCCGCTTTACTGGCCGACATTGCAAGCTCTACTAGTTTAGTTGCATTTATGACATCCTCAGAGCCTCGAAAGGAATACAGACGATTATCTGACTTATTTTTAGGCCACCATCAACTGCTATCGACGTCATCAGCTAAACCTAAGTCAGAGTATACACCTTTACCACTTTGGATGTGTCACAGACAACGAGATTTTCTGAATCAGTAGGAGTAGTGCAAAGCCAGTTAACCTGCAAAGAATAGCAGCCTTAAAAGGTATGTAGAATTGTAAGCCAAATATTTTCATTACGCACTCCCTTTGAACAAATTGTACTGTAAAAAGAAGGCATGTTACTTTTTTCGGCAATTCAATGCTTGAAACAGCAGCTATGTCTGCACTTGGTTGTGCTTCATCGAGATGTTGGGACCAATCCCAGACCTTCACTGATTTATCGTTCCCACCAGATATTATGAACTTCCCTCTCTCCCCAAATGATGAAAATGTCCTGAAGATTCATTGAGAAAAGTTGCAACCCATGAAATATGCTGTTAGCCTATTACAGCTTTTCCAGGCAAAGGTCAATACATTTGGGATCTCCTCGAAACCCTACCATTGGTAAAATACTAGATTGCTGTTGTTGATATCCTATAAGATGGAGTAGGACAAAGATTGAATACTTACACACAAGAAGCAGCTGCTGTATGGCCACCATTTGCATAATCTAGATGCACCCTTTTCACTTCATTTTGGTTCTTCGCCTCAGCTTCTGGGCCTTCTGTAGCACTAATCGACCCACCTTGGGAGTTTTTACGGGGTTTAATCACCCCCTTTGACTTAACAGCAGCAAGTTCTGCTTCTATATTGATTAGGCTGACAATTCCATCTCCTCTTGCAACAGCACATGCCTTTCCTAACTTGTCCAACATGTCCAAATCAGGAACAGCAATGGCATGGATGAAAGCTGGGTTGTAAAATTGTCCAGTATTTTCACTTGTTTCCTTCATGTTCCCTGAGACAAATAATAGCCTTAGGCCCTCATATTAAGCATTAAGCAAGCATAAGACCAATAAGTATCGCTTCAGAGTCCTAATACATTTAGTAATGCAACTTCAGAAATCATCAGGCAAGTCGACTAAATATACTAGGCTTGCTGCAATTAGCGATAATTAAAATCAAGAGATGCATGCAATTTAAGAACAAAGGCAGCTAACTCAGGACTCATCAGTGCTTTTGACATTTGAACATGAATTACATGATATTTAAAAATATAATTCCAAGGGCAACCATGCAAGGTGCATGCTAGAAAGATAGAAGCTCCAAACTTGAGTGAAAACAAGTCATTAAAATAAAATATATTAGGGGAAACTAGTAGGGTTTCAGCGGCACAATTGACTTCACTAGAAGACAGCTCTAATGTTCAATTCCTGAGATTTTTCACTTGACTAAAAGTATTTATTAACCTATACAATGAATGAATGTTTTGGTTAAAGCTTGCAATGGCATTTTTATTAGTGGAAAGACATTGAGGTTTCAGCCATGTTGAAATTTAAGATTTCAGGTCTGAATTTCGTATTATCCCAACCAAATAAAGTAATAAACCCATGGTCAAAGATCTCAAAACCACTGAAACCTGACATAATATCAAGCGAAGATAGAGAGAGATTAAACTTAACATGCATCTTCAATCAATCTCCAACTGCTATTGCAATTATATTCTCATATTCTCTCTACCCTACAAGCACCACCAAAGGTTCAACCTCCCTTATTCAACAACCGGCATCCATCATTGCAGACCAAAAGAGAGACAGAGGAAAGCAACCACACGAGGGTATCACCGTATCAGACCACTACTATCAAACACACTTACACACCAAGGGGAGTTGAAAAAATGACAAGCAAAGCGATCCCACTCTCCCTAGCACAGAGCAGAAGTTTCCTGCTCTAGTTCATTCAGGGAAGAGTTGATATAGTAGCTGATGAAGTATTTTGTTTTTCCCAATATACCATGTGCACACATAGTATTTCTCAAAATAAATATATATACAAATTTAACATGCATAAGAAATTTAAGAACTAAATAGTTTGGCCAATACTCATCTAACACAAAATGGATAAGGTCCCCTTCCTTTCAATCATTTGCAACTTAGTATGGAGTCCTACAATCTAAATCACTTAGAATCCCATATCTTGATCGAATATAACTTCTAATACTTCAATTTAGTAGAAAAAAATGGAATATGGAATAAGGACAGATCAGGAAATCAAAACATTTTTTTAAGATATAGATAAAGTGACTGCAAAATAAGCTACCTCCATGGCTTCACACTTTATAGCAAAAATAAAGAATTAAAGGAACATAAGATGAGAGAAAAAAAAAGGATGATGAGAAGTTGGTACCAAAATCCACAACAAGAAACTGGCGTCCCTTGGAGAAATCCCACATAATCATCTTGGAATCCAGACCGCCTGTGATAACTGTCAGGAAGCAAGTGAAATACTGTAATCAATAAATTGCTTGGTAAGAGGAAATGCTTGGAATAAACAAGTAATAAAAACATTAAATTTCTTCATTGGTCAAGACTTGCAATTCATCAACTAATTAGAGTACAGAACAAAAAACATGATATTGAAGCAAACAGACAATTCAGCATCTTGCACCTCAAGAGACATCAGCCAAAATTGTTTCGAATCGCTCTTCGGCAACTAATGCACCAAAACAAATGAATATTTTAGGCCGATCCATATGCAAGTTGATAGTCTCAGAAGCATACATATTAAAATGAAAGAATGGAATAACAATGAAACCTGTTACCTCCATCTTGCCATATTACTCAGACACGGATTAAGTGTTTACTTGGATACAAATGTCAAAGTGTTGGAATTGGCCGTTTTGTAGAAACAAATCAAGTTTTAGTTAAGAATAAAGTATCCGAGTGTCAACATGACATGCAATTTCTGCGGTAAAAAAGGGTGTCGAGGTATCATAGCCATCTTGAGTTCATGACTATAACCCAGATAGAGTCAAATTGATACTTGGAAATCAGGAGAAAAACAAAAAACAAATCTGTTTCATATCCAATAATGAGAAGAGGGTTCCCTTATAGGCCAATGGCCACTGTTTACAGATGTGACTTCAATAGCATTTACCTTCCCAAGGCTTCCAAGGAACAAATTGCACACTGCTACATATCTAGACATACAAGATTAAGGATACCAAAAATCGGCACATAAATTCACAGATATACACACATTTCAAAATACCACAAATGTTGCCAAAGGAGAAAGAAAGTCATCCAAATGATACAGAAACGGAAACCTAATCTAGGTCAATTCATCAAACAGGAATAGCATCACCAGCTTGATAGACGATAACAACTTTTCTCCATGCAAAACTGAATTTTCGTCAATATCACATTCAAACCAAAAACAAAGAAATATTAAACAAAAAAATCAAAAGTTTTCATTAATAAATTGCAAAATTTTAAGGATACACTAGAATGACCAGATCTCAAAGTTTTGAAAGGGCATTGCCGTTGTATATCAATAATCTGCCATGGGTATCAGTCAGAACTCAGAAGCTGAACCATAAAGGCAGAAGTATAGAAGAGAAGAATTGTGGCTTAATATCAGATCATGAGCAACCACAATACTTTACTTTACTTGATAATTCACAAATTAAAATGTTAGACGGCATATACATCGACTTCAAGAATTCTGTCAAAAACAGCCGATGAGGACTTGTAACTAGCGACACAACATAAATGCTATCAAAAAAGCATGCTTAATGTCATCTTCTTCTACAAACCTGTCATGAAAGTCTTGAATACTTCAGACAAATACATATAGTATAAAAAAATTTCATTTTCCACCCAAATAGAGCATCTAAGATACTTGGCTTTACCCAGTATAATGATAATTATGATACAGAAAAGGTAATAAAATCCATACAGCCCTAAAACATTAACAGAATTTTAAACACTAGAGACGAGGAATAAATTGGACATGAAGTCACATTGCAACATATAATACATACAGGAATAACATAAATACCAGGAATATTAATAATTTCCAAGCTCAGATTCAAGAAAAACTGCTAAAAAGGGTTAAATCATAAGAAGAATCACACACACACACAAAACACCCTACAGCCAACGATAAAAAAAATGTTGAGCCTTAATAACATAATAGCGGAAGATAAATTATACCTTCACATCACCACTATCATCTGCCGCAGCAAGAAAAGTTGACTTTGAGTTACATGATATCTGAACATGAACAGGACTTTAGTGTAATGTTGTCAA
This sequence comes from Suaeda aralocaspica, assembly GCA_016808085.1. Lineage (NCBI taxonomy): Eukaryota > Viridiplantae > Streptophyta > Magnoliopsida > Caryophyllales > Amaranthaceae > Suaeda > Suaeda aralocaspica. Next base: position 2,391,666 of record PYUH01000040.1, on the reverse strand, counting down.
GATTAGAGCTTCTACAATATATATATTTGAATAGATCAAGCAATAGAGTTAAATTTGACAATGAAATTTGCAAGACAAAGCTCTCCAAGTAAATCACTAGCTTTGAGTAAAACAGAACATCCTATTCCAAACATATAGTCATATGTGCCCAACTTAAGTTAGCCCACCTCCTTCTTTGCCGAAACCATTCAATGGATAATATACAAGCACTGGCAATGACTCCTTTCATAAGGCAAGTTAAAATTACCCCATACAATTTCACCCACGTGAACATTACATTACGCTTTCGACTCTACCAGTTTCTTGTTGACAATTTTTCCAACTACTCCAAAAGAAACGATGTTATTTACTTGTCACATATATAGTGTGAAATTTTTTTGACTATCACTTAATTTCTAATATCAAAACTGTTCCTAGCTTCATGAGAAATGCACGCTCCTGAATTTTACTTTCTAAATCAACTAAACTATCACATCCTGAGTAAACATATTTGTTTATGCTATCAGCCCACAACAATCATACACTATAAATCAGAGACACATTGGTTTTCTAATTTCTACTAATCCTACATGTAACTCGTTACTTGCTAGTAACTGCTGCTCAGCCGGTCTTAAGCCCAAATAAAGGAAGAGGGTGATGTGGTAGGCGTGTGATGGCCAGCATCATTTTTATCATCACAACCATGAAAGCCGACCCCATCTTTTTGGGAGTAAAGGTTTTTGATTATAATAATGATGTATTGGCTTTCTACTGAAACAGAAACTATTTCGCATCAGTCAATATAGAATCCATAAAACTAATGCAAGGCTGACATGGAAGATTGAAAAGCTAATATGGTAGACATGACCTGTATAAAAACCATGCCACATAAACCATGATATAGTACCAAAAAGTACCCTTCTGTGATGCACAGTAACTGACTGCAATTGAGGATGCTCGTTGCTATTGCAATTCAAACACTGCCGAAAAGAATTGTTTACTTATCACTCACACTTAACTGCCTATTTACTTACATGATTACAGTATTACACCTACTCTTTCCCATTCCTCCAATACCAAGTGATTTAATCCCTGGTAAGTGATCCATTAACCCAAGACTGACTTACTGGGATGGTATAGATAACTGCCACTAGAACTCTTTAAACATAATCAGATAAATTTGTAATTTGGATCCGGTGAATTTTATTCTAATTCACATAGAACAGCAATAATTGCAATTCCCTCGGGAAAAGGTAGGAGGTATCCCATGGAGAACTAGATACTTAAACAAGTCTAAGGACTTAAGGAGCATATGGTAAACTTGAAGATCTCCACCTCAACCCTGCTACTGTTTGGGGTGCAAACTCCACCTCTTAAGGGACAAAAATAGAGTTTCTTCAGCACTAAAAAGCACCATCATTGACCAGTTTATGTTGAATTAGAAAGTAAGTAGTTAATAGCTAGTCCATATATGAACATTAAAATAGTTGTGAAAATACTTTTTTTTTTTCCGCAATTTCAATGCTCAATAGATACAACTATACAAGGATCTAGTCTTACCTGGTTTACTTCCTCTTTGTTGTATTTGTAACTTTCCATGGGCTTCTCTAATGTACCCTAAAAGATCAAGGCCTATAGTAAATCAATCATGTTACTCAAATATAGATGAAAAGAAAGTGTTCCAGCAGCAAACACTTAATATAATTATAATTTAATACCATCTGAACATCAAAGCATCTGACTTCTGTCCCTGACGAAAGGTATATCATATTTTCATTTCCTGCATCATTTGAATACATAAACACTAAAATGAGAGGCCCCTCTTGTACAAACTAGAAATCCAAGGTATTATACAGACACTATAAGTACATTAATGCAAGAGAGTAACTAAAGGAGCTAAACATCAGCATAGGACTTCAGAGGTTAGCATAACTTTTATTAAAATAAAAATCACAACACGAGATGATGGCATCACTACAGCATGACTCCTGCAATCCTAGGGCATAACAGAAGATGTTGAAGCAACAATAAGCATCTAACCTATAGCCTAAGTAAAAACGACGAATACTTAGAAATTAATTAGATGTTATTACTAAGGTTCACTACATTTATTGAATCAACTAGAGAAATTTCTAACATAAATTGTTAAGTATGATCCTTCGGGTACTTCTAACATAATTATAAGAGCCAATGCCCAATTGGAATCAATCGATTATATCTGGTCCGTGTATACCTTTGTTAACACTAATAAATTTCGACCTTTTATCTTTGATCCAAGTGCTTCACACAAGAGCCGGCGAGAAATAATGAGAAAAACTATACATTTATTTCTAAAGCACCTATGATTCATACTTCACCAGAATAATTTCATGCATTTTCCAAAATCTTCACACTTAAAATCAATACATAAAAGTAAAGCAAAATTCCTCGTAATCTGGTATTTAAATTAGAGTTGCCCATGGTTAGGCATAAAGATGAGATGGACAATAATATCGATAATCGAGTTTGAGAGTAGTCTTGACAGCCGTTTGTGATTATTCTTAATCTATTCCGTTCAAGTTCTTCACATGCACTAAATTCAGAATTGCTTATAGCTCTTAAATGGATGGTGCAGTTTTTTACTTTTTCCCATAGAAACCAAGTATACAATTGTAAAAGAGGTTGGTAAGTTGACCAGTGCTGTGAAGACACTAAATTCTCCTACAAATTATAAAGTAAATTTACTTTATTCTGCCTCATTCAATAAATAATAGTATATTTGGAAGATAGAATTTAGCGGGAAAAGGAAAGGGAGGGTGAGACATCTAGGGGATTTGTTTTCCTTCATCTTTAAAAAACCATGTCGCTTTACAAAGATTTGAGAAGAAAATGCTAATTTCATGATTTGAATTCGTTGTTCCTATCTTGTCTACTTTTCTCAAAAAACATTTTTTTTCTTTCCAAGATAAGAAGAACAACGCCTAAAGAGTACAATCAGCAGAACTAACCCAACCCAATTTGAACATAAGGCAATGATAAAAGGTTAGGTTGAGATTTTCGACCCACTATGATAAATGGGTCAACCCCAAACACTTAGTTAACGAGTTGGTTTTGAAAATCTCAACCTGATTTCAACCTTCTAAGTTCTAACCCACTAAGTTATAAGTTTTCATTGAAGTATTAGGAAGAACTTGATTAAGTAGTAACTAGTAAGGAGTACTTCAAGCCCAACTCAGGAAGCCTATTTTAAGGCCAAGCCATCATGGATAGTACACGGTATGAAGCCATCTAAAATACAGTCCATCTTTTGATTTATTTTTCCCAAATTGATTCCGAATAGCAAGCCTTAGCTTCCTTCAACTTTGATCAACCAACTCTGCAACAATCCAATCAAAAGACCATTGCTAATCATGTACTTTGCTAGTTTCATTCTTAAGTCTATCTCATATATAATGCTAACAAACTGCAGGCAAGGCTTTCCTAACTATCTCTGTCCTTTTCATACAACTTGTAGTAGGCACATCCAAATATTTTAACCTGGTGTTGCAAAGTGATAGGTTTCTTCTTAGATTAATAGTAAATCATGGAAAAATCAAGTTGAAGAGAGGGAGACTCAACAGTCCTTATGGCAAGTTAGCATCACCATGAGCAAAAATGAGAAAATAACTATGTTTTACTATCCTCATCAATGACATCAAGGTATAACATATTTCTGAGACAGATTCCATCTACACGAAGCTTCTCCAACAGAAAACTCCCTCACTCAGGTCTGCGCAGTCTCCACTCTGCACCAGGATTTAATTGTATCTTCGTTACACTATGGCTCCAGGCCATGTAACTTACTATCAGCTTCTTGAAGAATAATTACAAGCATTATTCTGAACGACAACCTGAGTGTAACTCCCAACAACATTCATCTTCAAGAGAAAAAATACCTGACTAAGTACCAAGAGTAGAGGCAGATATAACATTTCTACTGACTGCTATATCCACCAACCACTTTAACATTCATATGCCCCAGAGAAGCTACAAATTACCAGTTTTGCAAGGCGCAGAACATTTCCACTGAAGAAAGATAAGAAAAGCGCACCTTCTTTGAAACACAATGAAGTAATAGCATCATTCCCTAGCTTCATGACTTGCTGCACATCTTTGCATCGCAAGTCAAACAAGCATATGCAACCATCCTGATGACATAACACAACAAAAACATGTGGTTGAGACAACAAACAAATACTACAACAAATCAAGTCACCACTCCCTTTGTAATTGTTTACCATGGGGAGTGAGGGTGGACAAAAATTAGTCAGGCAATTATTACATGAGAAAAATTTTCAAAATACAGGGTAAAAAGTTGAGGGCATGCCTCCTTTAGAGACATTAATGACTAATGAGTTGAGGAAAAGTAATGTTCTGTTCGAGTTGTTTCACTTACTAATCACTTGCTTGGAAAACAATTAATATAAAGGGCATACAAAAACGAAGAGTAGAGGGAAAGGGAAACTATTCTATTCTTAAAATCCTCTAAGCCTATACCTATATCTAAAAGGAGTTTCATTTCCTTTCATTGGAATTTCTATAGAAGAAACTCACACATACCAACTCCATAGAATCCAATAACTAATATTCCTAGAGTGAGCCAAACCACTCGGATCCTAAGAACTTAAGAAGTTCATAAGCAACCTTTCTTCAATTACTAATCAAATATACACTATTTCGCACCTTTACTATTCAACTGTTCTTTAATTCAACGAATTTCCTTGTCTATTTTCTTTCTCAACCAATTTATTATAACCAATATAGTAAGGGTAAAAATGTTTCGCTTACATATTCACTTCACCTAAAAAATGGATTGCAAGATATGCAAGTTCAAGATTCTGTGTAGTTGTTAGAGTAAGCAAGACAAATTTGACCACTAATGAAGCCAAGCCTTGAACTGAACTGAACCCTACAACTAAATATTCCTAATTTAGGTGCCTCAATAAAGACCTCAAAAGCTTACACTATAACAAAAACTTTGAGCTCAAAAAGAACATCATAAGGCAAAGGAGCTTAGTTACCGTAGTTATTGGCTATACAACTATAATATTAACCTCCCCAAAACCTTAGATCAACTATCATTTCTTAAAAATTGCTATCCAAATAATGGATATTAAAGCTCTTGCTTTACTTTCAATTCCACCACCTTTACCTTCCCCCGCAAAACAAGTACAAAAAATATAAATAAATAAATCCTTCTTTACAACAATAGTACTCATGTTGTAAGCAAGATGAATTAGAGTCTTATTTCCTTAAAGTTTTCACATAGCTACAATAAGTGTGCGAACAAGGTTATAGGTGTTGCTACGAACTCAATATGTTTCAAAAATGGTAACCTTTTACAAAGATAACGAGCTCCAAAACTGCCAATTAAGTTCCAAGTCTTAACCTAACTTCGAGTCACTAATCTCAAAACTATACGAATCACCTCATACATTACATATAAACTAAGATTATTGTCAATAGACCCTAAAATTGTCTTCTAATCTCCCAAACACATTAACTTTCTAATATCCCCTCGATGTATCAATGTTATAATGAAAATTTCTAACTATTACTCCAATTATCAAGTGTCAACAAACATTAACCCCGACAATGCCACTCCATCATCAACACCATGTTCCGCTCGATACGAACAAACATTGCAGATGTTAAGTTAGTCATAAAACACAAACTTCACCAATACAATCACATAACATATGCTAAAAAGCAGCACAATACCAGTTTACCACAATCTTTTGCATTCTATAAAATACAATTTAAAACAACAAACAACGATTAAAGCTTCAAACGAAAATTAATGGTGGAAAGACAAGGAAATTACTCTAGTATATAGCAAATGATGATCAAACGATGGTTCTCAGTAGAAGACAGCGAGAGAGCGAGGAAGTTACCTCGGCAGCGGTGAGAACGACGCCAGGGCGTTGACGAGAGGCGATGCAGGAAGTGGCGGTTGCGGTGTGTCCCTTCAGTCGTCTAGGAGCTCCTGAAGCTTCCATGGTAGTAAAACTGTTGATTGGGGTTTTCGTTTAACGGTTTTGTCAGTGGTTATGGCTGATTTGCTCACTAAAATTTTTGCTTGCCCCAACTATGACTTGGTTTGGTGTTAGTAGACATGTCAGTTCGAGTTAACGGGTTGGACTCGTTTCGAATTATCATAAAAAAAAAAAAATATGTCAAATCGTGTAAATATACAATACTGTCATGAAAAATGATTAATGATTCAAAACGGGTCAATTGGGTTGGGTTGTAATAGTATTGCATGTTACATGTCGGGTTGGTTTTGGGTGGTTGAAATTTGACAGGTTCAGGTGAATATAGTCAACAAAATTAGATGTATCTAGGCCTCTAGGATAAAGTCATAAAGATTAGCTCAAATAGTTAATTCTTTTCATTGATTCATGAGATCGATTCTCATTATCCACCTTTGTGTTTCCAATCACAAAAAAAAAAATAGTCGTATTTGTTCGTTGATTGTTATTATTATAGTTTATTGCAAAGTATCAGATAAATTTGACCGACCGTTAGCTTTTAAAAGATTGGTTGTTAAAGTAATTGTTCATTATATAAATGTTCAGCCAAAGTAATTGTTCAAACTATAAAAGATAATAGATACTTTGTTCAGATTTTGATCCTTTACCTCTATTAGCTATTTAAAACATTACCTCACCAACAACCGATACTTTTAAATTCCCGTTTTGATTAAATATGAAGATAATATCTACTCCAAACGCGAATGCTAAACTAAAACTTATACGTAGTAGATAAAAGTGTTAAGTTGGGTTGGACCCGCTAGACTCACTAAAATGTATGTTTTCAAAATTGATACTCCTCAAGTCCTCATTGCCAAGCAAGCTCTGTTTAATGTGGTGTTAGGTCGCCAATAGTTCATGAGTAAATGAGGTAAACTTGCATGATGTGGTTGGCTAGAGTTGCCAAGATTGCATTGACACATTTTGTTACCTGAGTTGTAAACTTGTAATGGAACATTCTAAGTGATTCAACCAATAATAGTACAAACATACAAAAAAAAAAACTAATTGTACATGACTTACATGATCCTCAGTATGTATTTAAACATATTTTCGTGTACAAATTCAAAAACTACATTTAATCAAATGTACATAATATTGTTACAATATAACGGCAAAAACAACCAAATTGCAGTAAAGCAACATAATCATCCCAGAAGTGGGATGACACTACTCATAAAACTTGTACCAGAAATAAACATTGATTTAGAAACAAATTTATAATCCCTTTTCAGCCAAATACAAAGCCAGATGGTAAAAGACCGCGGGATAAATAAAAAAGAAATCACATACTCATTACTCCGTAGAAGGGACTCAACCTTGAGAAGTTAAAAAAGAAAAAGAAATAAAGAATCTAGACATAATACAAGCTTCTTCATACTTCCCAACTCTGAAGAAGCCAAAAGAACAAATGTACTCTTACCTGCTGTCTTGCAGTTCTCTAGTTTACCTACTTTGGATTGCTAATTCCCTTCTTAAGTAGATTTCCGAACTTCCGGTATAAAGGTTTCTTCTTCTTCTTTGAGTCAGAGTTTGAACCATTATCTGATGGAACCTCGTTCATTTGATCAAAGGGCTCAGCAGGTTCAGTCTTGGAATCAACTTCGTCGTCCAACGAACCTTGTTCTGTTGTTTCCATCTCTGTTGTTACGTCTCTGTCAACTTTGTAGCTTTCCCACATCTTTGCTTCAGATTCTGGGGTTTCATCATGAACCCCGACTTTATTCTCTCCAACTTTATTCTCTACTTCGGTAGGTTTACCATTAGCATTACCATTCTCAGGCACTGCCAAAACTCCGATTTGAGCACCCTCGCTCACACCATTGCCCAATTCAGTAGACAATTGCTTTTCGCCTGCCTCAGTTTGCTGCAGTAGAACCTCAGCCTTTGGCTTATTCTCACCAGAGTACCCATTTTCTTCAGAAAACTCTACCACTTTTGGGAGCAAGTCATACTCTCTATCACTGTCTGAAAGCTCACCATTCTCTTGGACTTTCTGAAAGGACTTGGCTTCTTCAAGTAATTTGTTCAACTCATCAATCTTCCAAGCAGTTGCCTCTTCTGCAGCTCGAAGCTGCTCATTTTCTCTAATCATGCTTTGCAATTCATTTTCTTTACCACGGAGACTATCCTTCAACTTTATACTTTCAGACTCAGCTTCACTAAGAGACTCCTTTAAGGAAGCTGCATCTGACATAGCTTGCTTAAGCGAACTCCTTAACTGAATTCCTTCCTCATGAGATGAACCAGTTTTTTCCTCAGCTTCCCTAAGCAAGTGCACCAACCTCATTATTTCCTTCTCCATCGAAGATCTTTCTTCTTCTGCTTTCTTTACATCATTCACAAGCTGCATTTCCTTTTGTTCCCACTCAGTCTTACTGTCCTGGTAATTCTTCCCTGACTGTTCAATTGTTGTTTTTTCTTCTTCTAACCTCTTTATGCAGTTCTGAAGCTCCAGCTCTTTTGCCTCCCACTCAGCCTTTTGGTTTTGATGCTCTAATGTCGATTCTTCCATCTTTTTTGAGAGGTTATTGATCTCATTCTTTGACTCATCAAGCATGCTTTCATACTGATCGTTCGATGCCTTCAAAACCACCTTCAGATCTTCCATTTGGATATCAAAATCAACCTTAGTTTGTTCAACTGTACTTGTAAGATGATCAATTTCTCGTTTTGAATCTTCAAGCATGGCTTCATACTTCTCGCTTGTCGCTTTTAGGACCAGTTGCAAATGCTCAATTTGTGTTTCAAAGCTTTCATGTTCCGCTTGACTTGATAACAAGCTCTCTTTGGCCTCCCTTGCTTCAGCAGAAACTTCATGCAAAGCCGAGGCTAAACTCTCCATTGCTGTCTTGCTCTTCTCTTCTTCTTCTTTCAAGGTTTCCAGATCATTAATGAGCTTATTTTTCTCTTCTAATAAGTCCTGTACACTAGAAGCTGCAAGCTTCTCATTCTCCAGAGCCTGGGCTTTCTCTTCCATTACAGTTTCAAGCTCAGATCTTAATGATTCTAACTTCTTAGCTGCTTCTCTGGCTTCCTCACTTGCTTTCACAAATTGATGTTCTGATTCCTCTAAGTCCTCTTTCTTTTTATTAAGTGAGATTTCTAACAATGAAACCTTCTCCTTGAGACCTCCAATTTCACATTCTGCTTCATGAAGCTTGTCACTGTTTTCCTCAAGCTGCTTCAAGATCGAGTCGACTGATTCTGACGCTGATCTCTCCAATCTATTCGATTCTTCTAGCTGGTTTTCCAAATCCTCGGCTCTCCTTTTGCATTCATCCAGTAAATTCAAGGCATAAGATTCAGCCATTCTTGCTGCTTCCAACTCTACATTTAGCTGCTCATAAGCCTCTTCCTTGTGGATCAATTTCTCCTCGAAGCCCTTTGCCGCTTGTAGCTCTTGCTGTAGCAATTGCATTTCCGATTTAAACTGTCTCACACTCCTTTCACTTGATTTCTCTCTCTCAACCAATTCCTCCTCGAGGTTCTTGGCCTTTACAAGTTCTTGTTTTAAGAAATCTATCTCTGACTTGAGCTCCATAACAGTCTGGTCATAGGATGCTTTCTTCTCAGCTAATTTTTCCTCCAAAACCTTTGCATTTTCAAGCTGTTTATTTAAAGAATCAATTTCCAACTGTAGTTCAGTAACAATCATCTTATGGGAATCTTCTTTCTCCATCAACTTTTGTTCAAAAGCCTTTGCATTGTCCAACTCGTCTTTTAAAGAGCCCAACTCTGATTTAAGTTCTCCGACAATATTTTCATAAGATTTTTCCTTCTCAGCCAATACTCGCTCACTATTCTTCGCCTTCTGAACTTCTTCTTCCAAAGAACCCAATTCTAACTTGAGATCTGCCATGGCTTTTTCATAGGATTTCTCCTTGTCAACCAAGTCCTGCTCAGATGTCTTTGACTTATCAAGCTTTTCTCTGAGAGTTTCCAGCTCCGATTTTAAATCAGCCACAATTTTCTCATAAGATTTTTCTTTCTCAACTACTTGCTGCTCAAAGTTTTTAGCCATTTCGAGTTGTTGCCTTAAAGAACCCAATTCTGATTTCAATTCAGTAAGAATTCCATCCTCAGAATCACCACTGTCAGCCTTTGACTCAAGCAAACCCTTCAGCTTTGCAAGCTCGGCTGTGAGAACTTCAACCTTTCCGGCATGAAGTTCAGCAATCTTGGTAGCATCATCAGCATGGATGAGAGCCTGATTTTTAGTATCAGTAACCATGACCAGCTCTTGCTTAACCTTTTGGAGCTCTTCTGTTGCTGTGATAAGAGCAGTTATATCCAGGGCATGTTGACTCCTTACAGCTTCTAATTCTTTCTTCTGATCCTCTTCTTTCTTTTGCGCTGCCTCAATTCCTGCTTGCTCCAATTCGACAGCTCGGAATTTTTCAATCTCTGAAGTCTCAACGGCCAACTTCTGGGCCACCAAGGCCTCCTGAAGCTTTTGACTGGCCTCATCAGCTTGCTTCTTTGCCTCTTTCAATTCATTGAGGGCTTGATTCTTCTCTTTTTCAGATAGATGCAATTTATCTTTTGCCTTCTTCAGATCATCTTGCGCAGCCGATAGCTGGGCCTGTAACTCTGATGGCTTAAAAATTCTCTGCTGCGGCTTCTGAAAGAATTAATTAAAATACCCGGCATTAGAAATAAACAATATCAGCCAATTCCCATCAAACCAAATTAAATTCCTACCAATTCAATATAAAACATATTCAAAACTCCTTGCCCAATAAAAATAGGACTAAATATCAAAACAGAAACATGATAATCAGAAATTTATAACACCACAACAACAGACAATATACAAAAACATATTAGACATTTCAGTTTGTAAATATAACCAGATACGGTTAAATACTTAAATAGACATCTTAAAAGGGACTAATCCTACAAAAGCACATACACTACCCACCAACCCGAATTCGACATTCAACCAGAATTACCACTTCTGATTACTACACTAATGATAATTACAAGTAAATAAATACACTAATGACTACTTGTATATCAGCAACATCTTAAGTACACCCAACACATTCACACTGAAAACACAATTACAAAATTAAATCAGTACAACATACTTCAGGAGTAGAAACTCTTCGAGTAATGGTAGGCTTCGACGTAACTGTCCGAGGAGACGTCCGATCGATCGAAAGCCGGGAATTCTGAACAGGAGAAGGTGAATCAGCATCTGACTTAATTGATGCTGCTTTATTACCTAATTTGGCAACTCTAGGTGTAGTTGCTGCAGCAGGCTTGCTGCTTGGAGTATCAGATACACCAGATCTGCCCATAGTTCAGTTCATAATATGATGATCATTACATTTACACATAAAATTAAAGTTCATCAAAAAAAGGCAGATATAATTTACTAAAAATGGAGCAAACATTACATAATATAAGTACAAAAAAAAATATGGAAAAATATGATATATACAACTAAGCAATGCCCACTAACTAAAGATCAGTTACTAGTACCCATGTTAGTGGAAAATACATGGAAACTGTCAATTAAAGTTAGATCCAACATAGAATTTCCATACTTTACTAGAAATTTAGAATTGGTAAGTCACGAATTATCATCATCAATTATTGAAAATATCAACATAATCACAATCTTTCATATAAACTAGAACAAAAATATAAAATTATATAAAAACCCCATCTTTAATATTCTATATTTTGTTAATTAAACTCATTGTCTCATGAAATTAGAGATAATTAGCAGAAATTAAAAATAACCCAGATATAAAGACTAAAACTTTCACTCAATAAGATCAAATGGAGTAAAATTGACACAAAGATCAGACAAAATAATTTAAAACAAAGAGACAAACTAACTGACCAATTAAGTGAAGAAATTTGGCAAATTAAGAAAAAAATAAGTAAATCCCAAATTAGATCTAAAAAAAACCCAAAAAAGAGGAAAAATAAGTTTACTCACTTGGACTTTGAAGACATGGGTGTTCTGCAAGTCAAATTGAAAGAAATATTTTTGCAACCCAAAAATCAAAATTTATAAAAAAAAAAAATTAAAAAAAAAATATATATATGCTTTCACTTGTTTCAATGACAGTTTTAAGGGAGCTAAATTTCTGACATTGTAAAATTAAGGAAGAAGAAATATAAAAATTAAAAAAAAAAAAAAAATTTGGGGGAAAAATGATGATGATTAATTTTTGTAGGTGTGATTTAAATATGTCACCAAAAAAGAAGAAAGTGACATGAAATGAGTGAAATATTTCGGTTTATTAAGGAAAAAGAAGTGAAAAATTAAAAATAAAAACTCAAAAAATAATGTTTTTTTTTTTTTTTTTTGAAGGAGTTTCCTTTTCAGTTTCCTGTTTGTGTTGTGTCTACTGTTATGAATGACAGCTTCGATGGCCACTACGGGTGTACTGTACTGTTACGGTTTTTATTTTGAATAGACTAAAGTATCCTTCGACCGTTCTACTTCTACTTTAATTTTTTGCCAAAGGCTTCTAAGATTAAATTAAAAGGGTTTGTATTATTTTATTGATTGGTTAGAACGATATGAATTTGATATTACTCTTTCCGTCCTTTAAAATTTGTTGTATGGAATGAATTTATTTTACGGAGTAATAATTTTTGGTCAGGTAAAGTTGATGAGAAAGAAAAGTAGTGGAACCAATTGAAATAGCGAGCAAACATACTAATATTAGATATGTAAAGAAATGTTGTGATAATTTTGGATAATCCAAAAAGAAAAATGTTATAATTTTTAAAAGACGATAGTTTCATTTTGTTTAGGGAAATAGTTTAAGTTAATACTAGATAAATGATTGTTTTTCCAAGATTAGTGGGTTATGAGGATGTACTTAGTAATTCTGTGGTATCATGATATCTTATAACGTGAGGAAATGACATGCTTCATAGTAAAAAATGCATTAACACATTATGTGTTCTATCAAAGGGTCAAATTCTTTTGTTATTAATGGAATTGAGATGTATGCATTTGAAACTTGTTAGAGCAATACTTTTCAGGTGAAAAGATTGATAGAGTATCTAGCGTGAAGATGTATATTCATATGTTACGTTGTGCCTAATATACATGGATGTCGTGTCATATCTGATGAACAAGTCACAAATTGTTTGTTCATTTTTACTTTTTACAAGGTGACCAATTACCCTTGGTTAATGATTGTCTAATTGTAGAGATAACTATCTCGTTGTACCAATGCTTGATTTTATATTAGATTATATGAATTTGTATGTTCCGATCAAAAGGTTAGAATTTCATCTTTACTTTAAAAGTAGAGAATTTCTTTCTTTCTCGACCCTATATTTCTTAAGTGTTTATGATTTTATCATATTAACCTTAATCAACCTAATTCGAAAAAGATTTCAATTTAATAAATCATTTTATCTTACATACCATGATATGGATTACCAAAAATAATTATGATATAAACTTTATAAGTATGAACAAATTTTGATCATCAAAATGGTATAGACCCACCATCGAGTCTAAAAATAGATAGATATTGACACATTTGTTTGTCATTTTCAAGTGTTTTGGAAATTAAAAAATAAAAATTAAGTTTGCACCCATATCAAGTGGTAACAAGAAGCGGTGTATCCGTGTAATTGATTTATAAAAGAGGCAGAAGTAGAATGTTTATCTGTTAGGAGGGATAACGTACAAAATCTGGAGTTAGAGGCTTCTACTTAGCTTACAAGAGATTCCATTAATATTGGAGATTTATATAAAACATAAGGAATCTTCAATCTGCCATTTTTCATTCTTCATCTAATATTGTCCAAACTTTTATATATCAGCTTTATTTTTATTTTAAAAAAATACTACTGTACGTAATTAAAAAAAAAAATTGAAAAAAGCTAAAACAAGGGTACATTAGTAAAATTAATGTACTGGCTTCCTTTTGTTTTTACAAAAAAAATAATAAAGCGAGGTACCAATTTCGAGATTTCGACAACAATTTTTACTACTTATAGTCCAAAAAATGTATAACAAATGAATTTTATTGCACATTTTCTACATCGGAGGTATTATTTTTATTTTAAGGATTTGTTTATATTTTCTGAAAACAACCAAATTAAATTAATTGGAACTGAATTGAGCTAAAAATAGCTTAAATGAATTGTTTATTAGAAAAAGAAATTAAGAACTGAATTGAACTGAATTTAAATTGAATAAGGTAAAAGAAATGGATAACATGACTATCGAGTATCGAGCAACAATCGGAAAAACGATTAGGGCATCCACAACAAGAGGTATGTAAGTGACATGGGTCTGTTTACTTCAGCTTAAAATCCGTTCAGTTCAGTTCAGCTCTTCTCTTATTTTGCTATTCATTAATCCTTCATAAAAATACATTCAGTTCGGTTTGGGTCCAATCAATTCGGTTCCGCTGTTTTCGATTAAAGTAAACATGCCTATATTGAGATTTGAAAAAAAAAAAAAAAAAAGTCTCTTGTTGTTAGTAGTGTGAGGTGAGGTTTGAAAATTGAGAGGACCTTGAAATTAGAACATCCACAATAAAGGGTTTATCATAGGTTTGTTCTCATTTTTTGAGGTTCATAGATTAGCCTTGTATTGTTACCCATAAGGTTTTAGGTTCATAATAAGAAGAGGTTTGAAATAAAAAAAGCTTTGTATTTGCATATTTGGCATTTTCGGTGGTGAAAAATATTACAATATAAAAACATAAATGTAGATTATTGAGTCTCATGCATGAACCTTTATGGAGTTTGTTTATAGTTGGTAAAAGTTTGTTCATAATGGTTTATCCTTTTGATAATGTGGCAATAAAACAAAGCTCTAAGAGATTTGTGCTATTAGTGAGTGGTTTGTATAAGTGATGTAACATTATTTTAGTTTGCTATTGAGTTAATGTTGTAAAATGTTTGTTAGTAATAGGCCCCAACTATAAACCTTGAAAAGTTTGAATCATTGTTGATAAAAGATCTGTTGAATAATGAGTTTGTGTAAATATATGTGGCATTTGGACAAACTCCTAAAAGGTAACTAGAAACCATTGTGGATGCCCTTATACACCCAGGTGTATTTTCCTAGATAGGCACCCTTTATTTATTTATTTATTATTTGTTTGTTTTGGATAACCAGTAGGTCAATTCTATAAAACAACAAGTGGAAATCAATCAATTCTAAAATGGATAAAACATCATCTTTGTTTTATAAAACAACAAGCGCATCAAATAAGAGGCAAATATTATAAAACATAAGAGAATATCCATCAATTCTTAGACATATAAAATAATAAAATTTTTGCATAGAATAAAAAGTGGATAAAATAAGAGGCAAATTTTATTAAATAACAAGATGAAATCCATCAATTCTAAAATGGATAAAGCATCAAGCTTGTTTTATAGAACAACAAGAGGATAAAACAAAAGGCAAAATTTATAAAACAACGAGAGAAAATCTGTCAATTTTGAAACTGATAAAATATTAAACTTGTTATATAAAACAACAATCGGATAAAACAATAGTCAAATTTAAATAATAAGAGGGAATCCATATATGTTTTATAAAAATGACCTATTATTTTATCCAAGTAATTAAAAAAAAAAAAACAGTTGCACGATTCCCAGGCTAATAAACTATACAATTGTTGTTGGATTTTTTTTCCCTTTTTTAGTTAAATTATAACGGGGCAAATTAGAAGAATCGTTTTAGATAGGAGTGTATATGGATTTTGAAAAGATTAAAGTTCAATTCAATTCAATTCATTCCAATTTATTAGACTGGATTAGATGACAACGATTGAATCAAATTCAGAGCAAATTTGGAATTCCAATATATTTTAGAGTGAACTTGTGCTCAATTTACTGAAGTCCAAAAAATCAAATTCAATCTAATTTAAAGGCAGCCATTGGGTCGGGCCGGGCCTAGGCTCATCTTTAAGGATTACCATAAATTGGCCTGGGTAGAATATATTTAACACTTACACGTAGTTGCATGAACTTGTAATATAAGGTGAAATAATTTTCGAAGAATTAGATTCAAAATGTGAATAAAATTTATAATTAAGGATTCATTTAAGACCCATGAATACATATGCCTAGTGGATTTGAAAATTTTAGACCTAATAAGTTTAAGGTGAGTCTGGAGCAACAAAAAATAAAAGGGTTTGAGTTTGAGTTTGAACGGCCCAAACCCAAACCCAGACTCAACCCCTTATCATCCCTAGCTGAATATAGAGTTATCTATAAAAAAATAAAATGTTTGGTAATGGGAGAGAAATTGAGATTTTCTTTTATATTTTATCCAAGAATATACCTTAACTTGTTTTACACCTCTTAGCTCCTTTCATATGATTTATCATATATATTGCCCATTAGCGAGTCATGAGATCGAGATGAATTGCCCTAATTTGAGAGTTCGGTCGCAACACAATCAAACCATTAGGCCGTTTCTATATCTTTTCTTTGGATCATGATCAAAGAAAGTTGACCCGTTACCAAGACAAACGACCTGAAATGATCAAAATATATATAATTGATCCATAAAAACACAACCTAACCCCGTAGGTACAAATTAAACAAACTAATAAACATATATAGGCACACTTCTTAATGTCACTTCCTCCCATTATCATTCTATCCTTTCTTATTTGATTTGCGCTAAAACTAATAGAAATACAGTTACGTACCAAGAGATAAGTCAAAGGTAAGTTTTAATGTATATACTTTGTAAATGAAAGGGCTAGCTAGTATAGTAATCTTATTGAGGATAAATAGGTAGCGTATACTCATCATATGAATGAATACTCCGTATATACATTTATAATTATTATAAATGTGACTGTCTACACTATGCTATCGATCACACACCAATTACATACATTATCTTGGATTGTAATTCAAATATATAGTGACTAAGGAATATATATATATATAATATATAGAATTGGAAAACTCCGGTGATGATACGATTCTCCCTTAGCTTGATTTAATTTATTTAGTGCATCTGTAATGAGATTGCGCGCGCATGCCGTCATTGATCAAAATCCAGAAGACAGTAATAACATAATCATTATAAATGTTGGACAACAAGAATTTTATCAACCATATGCTAGAAATAGACCCAAAAAGATCATATTCCATGATGCACATGGGTTGCATATTAAAATCAAAGGAAGTCTTTTCCCTTGAAAATTATTGTTATTTATTATTATTATTATGTTGTTGTTCGGAAACCACTAGGACGAGTAATGAGAATCAATCCACGTTTACTTGAAAATTGAGAGGAGATTGAGGAGCTTTAACCATTTGAATTTCTCCTCAATATATTTATCATAATTAATGATATTAATTTCAGATATATCGTAAATCTATGATTTTTTTTTTTAATATTAGGAAGTCATAAGAGCAGGGATGAGAATTGATCCCATAACCTCCTGGAATCGGAAGGAAAGCTCTAACTAACTAGGCTATCCCCCACTGTCTTTTTATTTGTTTGTAAGAATATTGATATACTACGTTTTTATAAAGTTGAATTATTTCATGTAAACAACCAACTGTCACACACATGGATATGGGTCCAAATTCTACTAGGAAGGTGTTTATATATGTACACAATTTTCTTTCTTTCTTTCTTTATTATTATTTCTTTTTGACGACATATATATATGTACACAAGTTATGGTTCATTATTAAATTGAAAACATCCTTTCCCCAACAATATTTTTCGCACTTTCCTTGATCATTGAATCTCTCACTTTCCCATTTCTTGTAAATTATAAATAAATAATCGACATGATACACATTGACTACAATTGTCACATTTATTTATCATAAAAAAATTGCATGAATATTAATTAATTAATTACGGAGTATAAGTCATAGTTTTTTTTTTCTTTGCTAGGACTATCAGACTATGTCATGCATTTTTGTAGTTTGATCTTGGCTAAATCACATTTTATTACCTAGGTCATTTAATGGGTGCGTTCCAACATAGTACATTATAAAAACTTCCAATCAAATGAATGAGTACTCAAGTTTGGCATATTTCGAAAATATTTTAATGAAGTGGTGAGACTAAAACACACACTAAGGTATACCCAAAATAAGTACTCCGTATATTATATACCGGAATTAGTTTGATATGAGTATGTATTATAAAGATTTATACTTCACGAATAATAATATAATATACCCTATTATACCTATATACATGGTTACATTAACCGATTTAGGGTCTGTTTTAAGTTGAAGTAAACAGACCCTTAATCCATCAAATCCATAATAATCACGTCTATATTGTGATCTGTGAAAACTACAAAATGTCAGGGCACCAACTAAATAATTAATTGTTGTTCAAAAAAAAATAAAAAATAATTAATTAAAAATACGTTTGTAAGTTTAATAAGTCAGGGCTTGTTTACTTCATCTTAAAATTCGTTCAGTTCAGTTCCGTTAAATTCAATTCAGGTTTTTTCTTATTTGACTATTTATTAATCTATCATAAAAAGCTTTCAGTTCACTTCAGTTATTTTCAACTGAAGTAGAGAGGCCCTCACTAAGTATGTAGCATATGCTATTGCATGCATGAAGAAGAGAAAGAAATACAGTAACACAAATGGAATAGTGTAGAGAAGATGTAAATCTGGAGTTTGGACAATAAAGTGCATGTCTTTTTCTTCCAAAAGACATGAAAAAATCCAAAGAAAAATAAAGTAAAATAAAAAAAAAGAATAATGGGTGTCTAACAATGAGTCCAGTAAATGTTTGCTGTACTCAGGTTGTACATGTGATGAGTGAGCAAAGAGCTACCTCAACTTGGTGTTGGAATATACCTACTTACTTGATTGCCATGTGGCACCTTGCCTCACTTATGTTAACTAGTTTAGACTAAACTAAACTGTTAATGTTGAATTGAACTGAAAATAATTGAAATAAATTGTTTATTAGAGAAAAAAATTAGGAATTTAACTGAATCGAACTAAAATTGAATTGAAATGAATATATCCTTAAGAGTTTAAGGTTATATATATAGTACAATGGTATAACTACAAGTAGCTAGCTCCACTTGATGTTCATTGTCAAGGTTTCCAACTTTCCAGTACTTTCACACTAAGCTCTAAACAAAAAGTTGTATTTAGTGCACAAGAAATTAAGGTTTAATTTGCTTAATCAGTAATTACTTGACTCATCATTATTTTGTGTAGGAAGCTTTAGCAATATTTCATGGGGAAATTGATTTTAACGTTCAAGCTTGTATTGAATAATTTGTAGAAACTGAAAATAATGGGTTTATTATATTGTTTATGCTAAAATCTGTTCTAGCTGGCAAATTAACCTTAGTTGGTTCTAGCTATAGCTAAATAGTTCTTACTTTTATTAGATACGATGCAGGGATGAAGCAATGCAAAGATGGAAGTGGGGGAGACACCGGGTGTGGTAACGCGGAAAACCCCCCTAAATCAGGGTAAAAAACTACGGGTGGCTTTGAGTCCACCAGTCCACTAATTAAGAAAGTAGATTACAAGTACAATGTGTGATGCTAGCTAGATAGCTAGCTTTGTTTACCGCTAAGAGTTCAGCTAAGAAATGTAAAGAACTTGAATTGTACGTACAATGATGTAAATAATAATTAAAGAAAGTATTAGCTAAAAAATAATGATGTTTGTTCTGTTTTTCTCTATACCCGGCCTATATATATAGATAAACTTCTCTTTATAGCCGTTTCTCCTTCTTCGAGTTGGTTACTGCTCTTGGTATGTAATTGGCTTGAATTGTGGGCTGGATTCAAACTGATTTGAAATATGTTTCCTATTTTCTTGGCATGATCTCAATATCTTTGACCTCAACTTCCACGTTCTCCTCTTTCTAGAAGCTCCGGGAAATATCTCCCTTCTTGACTCCTTGATTTACAGACCCACTAACTTGACCAATCCAATCTGTAGCTGCTAGCTGCATATATACCTGCGTAGCTGACAATCAAGCTGGATTATAGGTAGGAAATTTAGCCATAACATATATTATCAAGGCTAAGAGAGAATATAGATATCACACTCAAGTGAATATTGTTGTTGGTTTCAATACGAGATTTCAAACTCATGAACTAAAGGGTGAAGAATTGAAGTCATGCACTCATGCAAGTTCTTAGTAAAGAAAATGGGAATGGAACTACTTATGGAGACATAGAGTCATGGGAAGTGTTTACTGTATAATGGACATTGTTCGTCTACTATGTTAAGAAAACTAATTTATATCAATTGATTACAATCGGAAATAAAAAATTTACATGAATTATTCATAACTTCTAAACAAACACAGTATGACGTTGTGATATCTCTATCGATAAAGTTCATTTATAAGTCCAAATAAACTTTCTTATTTGAGTACATGAAAGTTTGATCAAATAATGGGAGTTTTAGGCCTATACGATTACTTCTATTTGGTTTTGGAATTGCATTTTATTAACACTAAACTTTTCTTGTACGTAGTATTTTTTGTAATTTTACTTGATAAAGAACTTAGCGTACTATGATAGCTTTACGAGATGGAAATTGATTCATGTAGCTTGCCTCATGCAACTTTCTGGTATCAAAGCTTTAATTATGATAATGATGATTATAGCGAAATGAGCCTAAGCTGGACCAAAGCAGCAACGATAACTTTGAACTTAAAGGTTACCAACACCCCATCCAGAAGCCTTCCAAGCTCTTTCGTAGAATTGAACTCAAAATCCAAACACATTTTAGTAACCTTCACCATGCTTGTTTAGTAGGTAAGTGTAATTCCTAACTTCTAACTACCTCTGCCAAAAATAATTTGCAACAAATTAAACATTATTTGTGAGGTATAAAAATAATACTTTATTACAACTAATTCACGAGGAAGGTAAAATATTAAATAATCAATATATCATTATTTTCATATGTTACCCCTTCAAATAGTATCATAGGATCATAGCCTCTACATAAAAACAATGATACCCGAGTTGGGCTTTGTAAAACTGTATTGGACTAAGGTCATTAAGCTAACCATCCGTAGTCCAACATTATCAACTCCAAAAACTTAAAAGGCCCATTGTATCATACCTAGGGATTTGTCACAACTCACAATAACAAATAGCCACCTTTATTGATGTAGAAATTAAGAGATGACGCCATACCTAATTAAATTAGGTGGTTCTATTAAGTAATCCTTTTCTTATATACAATATCAAATGACAAGTTGTCATATACTCGTATATGCATTAAGTGAGAGTTTCTTCAAATGTAGGTTATTATAAATTTTTGTGGTGGAAAAAAAATAAATAAATTTGGAGATGAAGTCACAAGCAATTTAATATGGAGCTATGTGCACTCATACTCCTTGTCAAATGTCAATGGTAGCAAATGACATTGAGATGGACTTGATTTATGTATTTATTTGAAAATTTGAGAGTTGCTTCCAAAGTAGGAATTGATATCTATCCACTTGGTTTAACGATTAAAAATTATCATCTTAGTTAAAATGAATATTGCATACACTCGGTGTACAATAAATTATATTACTGTACAACGACTAATTTGAACTAGTTTTTTGGTAACCAAAATTAAATTTTTACTAAATTTAAAATCATTGAAATTTTATATATGACATAATAAGCTATATTTCTTCATTAAAATTGGGTTTTTAGCATTAGAATGTAAGAAAGTATATGGTAACTTTAGCTGATTTCAAGGTAGCTAGAACTCAAAAAAAAATGTAACTTGAACTTAATAAAATATAACTTGAGCTGATTTTATAATAATAGGAACACAAAAAAGTGTAACTTTGAACCCATTGTACAATTATTACTATACACCGAATGTATATAAAATATTATCTTTTAGTTATGCTTATCGAGGAATAAGGTAGGGGTAGAAATTAAGTAAGAAACATAACTAACAAAATCTTATGTTATCGATTGTATTAAGGCCAACATGTTCTTCAAAAGTAGTGCGCTTTAAAGATAACTATAATCTATCGTGAGGGTAACTGATAGCAATGGAAATATTTATTAGCTGTTGATCAATAGTGGTTAGTTGTGCAATGTTGATTGTGACAATTTAGTAACTGTTAATGATAAATAAATTACAAAAACGACATTTTAAAAGAATGTTTTTATTAACAACAAAACTACTTTAAAAGCTAAAATTTATCTTTCGCCACTACTTTACCAAACCACTAACAATTAAATTAAATAGTGTTTTGTTTATATAATTAGGTATAACCTTTAATAACTACTCCAAAAGCGAAAAACCATTGCTTAACTAAGCTATATAAAATATAAGCAATAAGCCTAATAAGTTGATTAAGCATTGACATATTTGATTATCAGTGTTGGAATAGTTGGACCAGTTTCTGTAGTCCACATACTCCACAATTAATAACATTATTCTCTATTACTTTAAATTTGGTCCACTATACAGTACGGTATAATTCTTCTTTCAATAACCAGTGCATATTTGACTTTTGCAAAATAATGATACTTTTAAGGCCTATTTACTTCAGCTGAAAAATAGGTGAACTGAACTGAACTGAATTGAAAGTTTTTTATGAATGATTCATAAATAGTAAAATAAGAGAAGAGCTGAACTGAACTGAATGGATTTTAAGCTGAAGTAAACAGACCTTTATTCTACCGTTAAAAGAAGCATAATTTAATGAATTAATCGTCAATTGGATTTGAAAAAGCATATATTTTGTGGTTTACAATTGGATTAGTACAACTAGGTATGTATAATGATTGACAAACCTTTTTAATTGGTCTATCATACAAAAGTCACAAATTCAAAAATCCAAGCAATTTCATTAGCCTTGGGAAAAAAGTACGTTAAACAAAATTATGTGACAAAAAGAAAACTATATTAACATAATAATAATAATAATAATAATGAAATTGTATATCTAAGAACAAGCAACTATCATCAAAGAATTAGTATTACGCGCAGCTTTGTAGGCAACGGCAACAGCCCATGTCTTCAAGTGCTTCTTCATGACCTTTTCATTATCATTACATGTAGGCATCTCAACCACATTATGATATACATTAAACTCATTACTATTGTTCTTCCAATTTTTTCCAACATTAGTACATTTGATGGTATGTTGCCTATGTGAGTGGCTCTTCTTGGTCATCGGCTTTCGTTTTGATGGACCCTCTCGATCTTGCCCTTGTTGCTCGGCCTTGACGGCTTGTGCTTGAATGGATTGGCTATCGACATTGATGAGTTTTATGGGACTCATTTCTTTGATGGTGAGAGAATTTGGTTGGCTTGGTGTACTAGTTTTTGATTTTGGAGAGGTATAAATAGAATTTAGGTTTTTTGTGTTGTGTTTATTATTAGGGAGTTTGGATAACATGGCATTGGAGATGAGCCAAAGTAAATCCATGTTTTGGATGATCTTCTCTGGCTCCATGTTACCCCTTAGAGGAGAACCATTAGGGTGTATCAACTCCTCATTTTTGGGACAAGAATGTTGGACGTTAATATATGGGGTATATGTATATTCTTGATGATTATTAAATGCCATTATTACCATGTATTTAAAAGTCCAAGTTGCCCATGATGTTCATTTGACTTATAATGGGTTTTTTTAATTGGGGTCTTGAATAAAGTTTCAAATGTTGTTTATATCATTTTTCTTTTGTGTGTACGGTCATTATGTATAAATTTAAAAAATGTAATAAAAAATTTCTTATTATATTCAGCAAAATTAGTTGTAGCTGTTAGCTTTTAATTAGATTCAAAAACTAAAACCTAACGCCGAACATGCATGTATTGATGATTTTTAAGTTACTTAACTTAAAGCTAACTGTCACTTTATTGTTTCCTTTATAATTAACCGATTTTAGTAAGATGGTCATACATACTGATTGCCAATTGAGATTAGGATGAACACCCCTCATTCTGTCTTTGATAAAATTATTAGTTTTTTTATTTATATTTTTTTTGGGTTGATAATTAATTGTAAATCATATTTATTTAATTTATATGGCATATTAGACTTAAATGATTAATAATTAGAAGGTCAATTGTGGAAGGGATGTGCTGATTGGCTGTACACATTAGCATAATGGCATGAGTGCCAGGAAATATTGAGGAATCTATACTTTACGTGAAATGTGATATGCATAAGCATAACATATGGTGACATCCATGATTTTGCTTTAGATAATGGGTAGCCAATAGACCAACTAATTACAATAGTTGGATCACCAAATATATACTATATGAGTTGTCTTGCTTTATTATATTATTCATTTTGATAACAGGCAGGTTGAGATTACTTAATGAGCAAATGAGTTTTTTCAACAACGGTCAAATAGATGGCCTTTATCCGTGTGTATACAATAATGCCTTAGGCTTTGTTTACTTGATCATACTCCGATATGTACGTATTTTGTAATGGTGATATAATAGTTAGTTTAAAAAAATATACGTTTAGGTAAGATCGTAAAATAATTGAATAGCATTAGTAAGAAGTTATAACTTATAAGTCTATACTCTGATACGTATGTATTTTGTAATAATGAGTATAAGTAATTTAAAAAAAATATATATAAATATAGGTAAGATATTCTGTACAATATTCAAAAGAAGTCATAACTTATACGTTTAGTGAGAGAAAGTCATCATAGACAACCTCAAGGAGAAGTCACATAGTAAAATTAATAAACAAGTAGAGCTATACTTTTCAAACTCGATAATAAATCTCTTTCTCATGAGAAGAAACAAACCAAATATTTTGTAATGAGTATAGAGAACACTTTACTTATGTCTAGAAGTTTTCATGGTGAGAATCCAAAGAAAATTGATGGACTATGAAAGCAACTTTTTGTACTCCATAATCAAATCAATTAATTAGTGGCATTTTGGATCCTTTGTCTAGTAACTTCTAATTAATTCATGAACTATCCTCAAACATTGTCATTCTCCAACTCTCAATCATTAAAATCTATACAAAAAGGTTAACTAATTAATATACTCGTATATTCTATCCATTAGTTGGTTGAAATAATTTTTCTAACAAAAACGATCATTTTTCTGACCTCAATAATTTTATTTACCTCTTCTAAATTCTAACAATGATTAATATCTTTACTTATTTTTAAGTTAATTTGTGAATATATAATAATAATAATAATATCATATAATAATTTTTTAAAACCAAATTTATAAAACTTATATGCATTTGCTTTAACTCCGTACATACGATCAATAAATAATATATTATTCATCGTATTTATTGTAATTACCTATACGATGCACATAGTATAAAGAAAGAAAAACTTAATACGCGATGATTTAATAGTCAGTATCTAATTACACTAATGTAGATTTTGTGTGTTTGCTCAAAAAAGAAAAAATTTAGATGTTGTGTATGATAAAATGGAGACTAAGATGAGTACAAATGTACCATACACTTGTACACAACTATATATAGTACTATACGTATCAACTATCAATTCACTAAAATAAGCCAATAAGGAGCTTTCAACTACTGTAGTCTCCTACTTCTACGTACTATGTAGTTTCTACGAGTAATTTCTAGCTGCCGTCCGCGGAATAAAAGAATAGAATTTTTGGCATAAGTACTGCATTATTCACGAGTTCAAAGCCTTATTTGTTTATTTTTTATGTACTGTCCTACCAAAACGACATTGAAGTAGTTATGGTCAACCAATTGAATAGCCAAAACGACATTTAAACGGACAATTTTTATATTTTTTCTGCATGACTGATATTAGAGTCATTGACTACTAATATTGCAGCCCTTGAATATATCTTCTATGGCTCTATTGGTCCTAAATATGTTAGAAAATGTTGAGTAATGAGTGAGGATTACTCTATTAAGAGTTTGTTCACTTTAACTTAAAATCAGTTTAGCTTAACTCCAATAAGTTCAAATCAACTTCAATCATTTCAGTTCAGCTCAGCTCTCTTTAAAAACTATAATAAAAACTTTGTTTAGTTCAGCTCGGCTCCAATTAATTTAGTTCAGCTTAACTCCAATCAATTCAATTCAATTCAGCTGAAGTAAACAGGCCTTAAGACACTTTAATTTTATTGGTCAGAACTTATTTGTGAGTATTTTTATTTGGCTAAAATTAAAGCTTGATGAGCTAAATATCTTAAATGAAGCTCAACGGAACTGAATCAAACTAAATAAAAACTAAGCAGATTTGAAAATTAAGTGATATTATTACTCCTAAGTCTTTTTTTACTTGCTACATCTACTTTTTTGCATCTCCCAAGATGTAATTTATAAAACTAATATCTCGAGTTTAATATAACAAAAATAATAAAATGTATATTTTCGGAAAATATACATCGAGACGAATCAAATAAGATCTCATATAACTATGTTTCGTTACATATTAAATACCAAAGTAACTCAAAATTACAATATAAATAGTGTTAAAAACCCTAATATAACAACTAAATAAAAAGACCAAGGAAGTAATACGGATAAAAGTTTGGTACCTAAAAGTTGAATACAAAGTGTATCAACGGATACTCAAATAGTGAGGAATTTCCAATTCAAATGAGAGCGTAATACTTTCAAAATTTAAAATGAAAAGAAAGACTAATAAAATTAAATCATCATTACAATAATTCAAACACATCTATTTATTTACAATTGCATGAAAAATGGAAGATTAAACAACAGCAAATTTATCAAAAACTGCTGTAATATTCGACTAATTATATAATAATAATAATAATAATCACATTATATTACAACAAGGGCAAATTCATCACATTACAAAACTACCCAAATTGAATATTACAAAATGATAAAAAAAAAGAAAAAAACTCAACATAATTATGAATCACTAAATTTACAATTATCTAACAGTAGAAGCAACAGCATGAGCCCAAAATCTAAGATTATCCTTCATTTGATCTTGATTATTAGGTGTTGGAATTCTCCAATTCGTCAAATAATCTTCTCTTCGCTTCTTCTCTAATACATCCCATGATTCAGAAAGATATGGTCTCGAAATCGCTACAGCTGATTTCGCCACCATATTCCTCTTCTCCTTTGCATTTACTTTATCAACATAAGTTTTATTATTATTATTATTATTATTACTAGTGTTAGCATTGTCTTCAATGTGGATATTATTATTGTTATTATTATTTTGACTATAATCTATATCAATGTTATTATTACTTATAGTCGTAAGACTATTCTTTATTCCAAGCCTCTGTAACCCAGGGATGATCGAAACCAAATTGCTTTCACAATCTTCTTCGGAAAACACAAATCCAAGATCGATAAAACCTTTTAACTCTTCGAATTCGAGGTCTGATAAACTCTTGCTTAACCCCCTTTTCTTCTTATTCTTGTTTCTTCGACTCTCGAAATACGGGTTTTTGTTTCCTTTTGTCGGATACTCTGTTTTCGATGAAGATTGCGTTGTTGTTGTTGTTGCTGCTGTTGCTGTTGTTGTTGTTGAATTGATTTCGGTGATTTCCTTTGATTCTTCGAAGTCATCGGAAACTTTACCTGAAAAAATGGTTTGGAGTTTAGGGGATTGAGATTCAAGAACAGAGTTTGGTGAAGCAGAGTAATTGCTCATTTTTCTTGGGGAAAAAATTGAGCTGATTTTATTAATAGGGGATTTTAGTTTTGTATGAATTGTTGGTAAAATTGGGATTTCTTGGTTTGATGAGGGTATTTCAGGGATTAAATTATTATTTGATGGTTGATTTCTGTTGTTGAAGAAATCGAGGAAAAACCAGTATGAATCATAGAGGTTTATGATAGTTTCAGCATCCATTAATGGAATACAATTTTATTTTTATTTTTATTTTTTCTGGTGAAAAAAAAAAATGGTGTTTTTATTTTTGTGTTTTGGTTATGTGGAGCTTATGTTTGGAAAGCATATAAGTTGAGAGAAAATATGGAAAAGGGTATATATGTTGGAATTTATTTAATGGACATTTTTGCCCTTTGGGTTGGTCCACTTTGTTTTTGTGGAGAAAAGTTTTGTGAGAGTCAAATTGTCTTCCTTGGCCTATTTATTGAGAGATTTAAGTTGATTACACGTTTTGCACTTGAATGATTAGATTATTACCATAAAAAAAACAAAATTTTTCTATTTTTATATTTATGACATTTGTAAATTGTGAAGATGGCTTTTGATTGGGTAGAGGCAAGATACTTGAGGGAATGAGGTGTTTGATTGGTAGGAAATGTATGTAGGGAAAAAAAAATCGAAGCATGAGTTTTCTAGAAATTTTTATTGTAAATCAATAATGTTGGTATATATATATAGAGGGGAAATATTGTCGGGAATGTTGATCTCAAGTCGCACCTGGAAGATTTAGCGAGTGAAGAAGCTATTTATATAGTAGTGCTCAATATATTAGTACAAGACAATTTGGGAAGGAGGCCAAAAACAAAGCTGTGTAGGCTTAGCCTAGAGTGGACAATATAATACTAGTGTGTGTATGATCGTGCATCGGCGGCCCATCAAATAGTATTAGAGCTGGGTGGTTTGGTCACTATGGACGCCTTTCATGCCGAAATTATTCACATTTTTGGCTTCTTTTTTGTTTTGAAAAAAGAATAAGGAGCAGGTGGCCGTCATAGTGGTATGTGGGGAGTGTCTTTCGTGTGTGTGTCCTTGAGATTGGTGATCTAGTAGTTTCCTTGCGAAAGTCCTCATAATGGTGTAGCGGCGGTGCTGAAAATGGTGGTAATAGATCGGGTTTATTCTTTGAAGAAATGCCATGTGTTTGTGATCCTTAGCAAGTAAAGAAGTTATTTATATAGTGGTGCTCCTTTTGTGAAGGAGCACAAAAACAAAGTCGTGCGCCCTAAGCCCAAAACGGACAACATTGTACTAATGTGTATAAGCGCGCATCGGCAACCCAACAAATAAAACAGAAATTTAATTTCTAGAATTTTTAATTTTATAGTAGCTTAGTTGTCAGCATTATATGTTCCTTTCAAAACCTGATCCCTTATTGTTTGATGTTTGGATACGAAGTATTTGTTTTTAATAGGGTCAAATTTGTAAAGATAATGTCAAATTTCACCACAAATTCTCATTCACTCCGTAAGAAAATATTATATCGTACGTGATCTAGTTTGAATATTGTAAGAGTTGTAACATGTCTCACTAAAATTTATTTGTTTGTTTGTTTCTGAATTTAATTGAACGAATTTCTATTAAATTTAACTTTTACTTACGTGTAATGGTTCAATTTATATATTTATCAGAACTTATTTTACGTTATTTTGTGAGGGGTGCCAAACAACATTAATTGTTTTGCTGATCTAACTTTATTCAATTATTAAATTTAGGAGTACTCAAATTAATGATAGCTCATTTATTTTATATCATCATATGAATCAAAATTTGTTTAAAAGATGAACAGACCACAAATGTGTAATTCCAATAATATTTAAATTTATTCTTTTTATAAACATTTAATTGGTAATACTTTATAATCAAACATGAGTTTCGAATGTACAAAAGAAAAGTACTCCTAGATAAAAAAAAAAAAAGTACTCCTAGATAAAAAAAAAGAGAAGGATTTTAATTAAGGATGGTGTATTGATAGGAAATGGAGGAAAAACAAATAAATGCTAGTCCATCCATTTTCATTTGTTTGATACGTTTTGACTTGTACACATGCTAATGCATTTGTTTGAGCTTAAATATCTTTTGTTATGTATATATGTAAAAATTATAATAATTAGATAATAATAACTTACCCATTGAGACGAATTAAATAAGATCTTATATAACTAAATTCTGAACGTAACAAACATTTAAAAATGGAGGAAGTACAAATATACGACTAAGTAGGGGTTTTATTGTAATTTTGTTAGTTTATCATCAATCAACGTTAATAAGCTCATCTTTTTAGGTCATGAAATATGCTCAAACTTTAGCATCCATCATCACGACTTCACGAGTGATAGTGAAGTTGGAGCCAGATAATAAAATTCTTAATTTATTGCTTTCAAATGTCCTGTTCTTTTCTTTTGTATAGGATCTTTTTGTTCCAAATTTTATTTTATATGGTTTAGTTTAAGTTTGTATTGGCTATTTGCTGTTGTTTCTATGTTATTCGATAAAATACGTTCTCGTGTAAATTAAATTAGTTCAATGATTATAATTTAAGTTCTAGATATTATATTTCCTCGGAATTCGGTGCTTTTTTTTTATGCATATATATGGATTTTTGGCATTATTAATATTGTAAATTTGACTCATTTTTGGTGTTTAGTGCGTAACGAAAAACATATAAGATCTTGTTTAAATTGTCAGTGTATAATTAAATATAATTTTTATGATTTTTTTATTATATCTAACTCGATATATTAATTCTATAAGTTGTGTTTTAAACGATGTGAAAAAATATATATAGCAACTAAAAAAAACAACAATTAATACTATTTAAGTATTTGATCATGAGCTAAATGTCAATATTTAAGTCTTGGCATATAAAACATCTAAAATGCTATTCAATGTCCAAAAATTTCTTACTATTGTCCAAAATATAACCTCTTTTTTCATTATTGCCCTTATATCACAACCCACTACCAAGTACCAACGAACCACCATACGTTGTGCCACCACCCAACCACCCTACCACCACTTATCGCACCACACAACCACCACCACCAACACTCCTATTTTTTTATAAACATATAAGACCTTTGCCTAATCCAGACGCAAGTTTCATGAGATTTGCATCTAATTTACGCGCAGATCTCTCTCTCTTTTTTTAATAAAAAGAAAAAAAAAGAAAAATGAGACATGTGCCTAGTCCTGGATTAGGCGCATTCATGAGACCTGCGTCTGGATCAAGCGCATGTCTTATTTTTTTTTTTTGAAAAAGTAATTTTTTTAAGGGTGTTGGTGTCGGTGGGCTGTGGTGGTTAGGTGGTGTAGTGAGTGGAGGTAGAGTGCTTGGGTGAGGGGTGGTAGCAGGAGCGAAATTGGTGATTGTGTTAGAAAGGTAAAATAGGAAGTTCAAGTGCGATATTGGACTATAATAGGATTTTGTGGATGGCGAATAGTGTTCCCATTTGTGTAGATAAAAATTGATCTATAAGAAACTTCAATAAGGAGTCATAGCGTATATTACGAATTTAGTTTGAAACCATTGGAGAAAAGGGCTGGAGAAGCAAATGCATAATGACATTCTTATGTTTTTTTTAGAATATAATTGGACATGAGCGTCAAAAAAATATGAAAAGAATGAAACCATATAACTTTTACAAAAACATAGAAGTGTCAAAAGGTGGTGACCAAAAATTTAATAAGATTATCATCTTATTCAAATGCTAACCAAATTTAGGTTTGAGTATTTTTTAATTCAAATTCTTTGGAGTAGTAGCCATACAGTGTCCCTACTCCTTAGTCCACACCTCATGCAGTTCTTCAATCAAGTAGAAACTAAAGCAAAAGCAGAAAAGGAAAGCTCTCCAATAACTAAGACTTGCATATATCGATATATCATGCTTACAATGCTTTTTGATATAGTCTGGTCGAAAAATGGAGTAATACTTGTTTCCATTAGAGATCGGCAAATATGACATATACAGTAAAAAAATGTTGTCTAACTACTTGTTTCCCATCCCATCCCATCGTAGAAATGAGCGTTGTAAATGTGAACCCATCATAGAAAAGGGGGTCATAAATAAAAATTTTCCATCGCGTTTTTGCCGTAAATAATGTTTTCTTATTGTTAGTTAATTTTTGTAGATTTGTTAGAAATCAAGTTATTTATGACAACTTATTTGGCTATTTAAATTATGCCGGGTTTTAAACCCGTCGTAAAGGAAGAAGTTTTGATAGTAAAATTATCGTTGTAAGTAAATAATGGTGGTCTATAACTCTCTATACGTACGCGTGTACACACACAAGTCGATCGTGACATTTCTTACAATGAGTTCAAATATACAAAGATATTACCCTACTGCGTAGACACTACTATTTTAAAAAAACAAAACAAAGTATTTGTTTGTGCATGGATCCACATGCTGACATAACCATATGGTTTAATTGGCCGCATTACATGGATTATGTGGGGATATATATATTAGCAAAGGTACCATATATGGCACGATTGCTGATGTCTAACCCTACTTACTACAATTAATTTAACCATAATATAAGTTGCCAAGTCTCTATCAATGGTGAGATCATAGGTGCACCACCTAACCAATCAGGCGTTTCATGAACTTAATATTAATTTAGTTGAACCATATCGCTTTTTTTAGTGCATGTTACACTTACTGTTCTCAAATCTCAAGTCGATTAATGTCCAAGTCTCGGGAACGTTCTCATGACCTTACTTTAAACAATTAAACATAGAATCAATATTGTATATATTTGTTTGTACGGTAAAAAATTGTACAACGATCAATTTGAATCCGTTTTTTGATAACTAGAATCAAATTTATGGTAACTTTAGAACCATTGAAATTTTATTGAAATATTTTAAATAAATAACTTTTACATATGGCTTAATAAGGTATGTTTATTCATTAAAATTGAGTTTTTTAACATTAAAATTTGGCAAATACATGATAACTTCAGTTGATTTTAAGGTAGCTAGAACTCAAAAAAGTATAACTAGAACTTAATATCTTGAGTTGATGTTATAATAACTAGAGAGCAAAAAGTGCAACTTTAAACCTGCTGTACAGTAATTACTATACACCGAATGTATATAAAACTTTGTCTTAAACAAAAGATGATACACTCTCAGGCCCTGTTTACTTCAGATGAAAACAGCTGAACTGAATTGAATTGAACTAAATGAAGTTGAATTGAACCGAACTGATTTTAAGCTGAAGTAAACATGCACTTAGACTTTTTAATTTGCTATATTTGTCACTATTCATATTGTAATTTTAATTCACTTCAGTATTTAATGTGTAAAGAAATACATAACAATATCAGATTTTGTTTGATTTATCTCTATATATATTTTCCAAAATTATATTTTTTTATCATATAAAATTTAAAATATTAATATTATAAGTTGTGTATCGAAAATATAAAAAGTAAATATGGAAAGTAAAGAAAGATGGAGGGAGGAAACATATAAGTTGTTCTTCGATTCAAGTGATAAATTATCTAATTGGCATTTTTTAATCAGATTGAATATTACAGAATATCAATTTTATACATTAAGTGTAGGTAGTCTATCAATTATATTTTAAAATTTTATAAAACTTTGTTATGTGAGAATTCTTGGAGAAGGGCAACGTTTTGTTTAAGGAGGCAAAATAGCAAATCACACATCGTGACACACAGTAATAGACAAAGTGGTAGCTAGATTAACCACACACGTGGTAATAAATTTGGATGAAAAATTATCCAATATTACCAAATTCATCTTGTTGTTTTTTTTTTTTTTTTTTTTTTTTTTTTTTTTTTTTTTGAGTTACTTTGAAGTTACTCTAGATTTTTATAGCCTTTATAATGTCCCGATCAATGTTCATGTTCATTCACTTTCTTTTCAAGCGGTTGATTCATCACTTTCACAAGATCTTCCATCATTAAATTGATTGAACTACTGCTA
The DNA here is from genome assembly GCA_016808085.1 of Suaeda aralocaspica. NCBI lineage: Eukaryota > Viridiplantae > Streptophyta > Magnoliopsida > Caryophyllales > Amaranthaceae > Suaeda > Suaeda aralocaspica. Next base: position 2,358,074 of record PYUH01000040.1, on the reverse strand, counting down.
GTCACAGTGCTATCCACAATAGCTTTGCACCTATTCTAAAACAATTTAGAATAATGAAAGAGAAAGCACTATATAATATATATACCATGTTGGTATTAAACAAACTTAACTACTTCTATAGTTCAACTTAATAATACTTAAATGGACTCACATAACTAATATGGTTGTTTACTCAAGTTAGATCAGTTTAAACAATTTCCTAATAGACAGGTGAACGATAAGAGATTATGAGTTGTCACTTGTCAGTAATCACCTTCAATTGACTTAGGACTCATTTACCTCGTTTTATTTACTTATTATCAGTAAAAAAAATTTTAGCCAAACTAAGTTCGATTTAGCAAAAATTATTAGTTTTAATCCTTATAAATATTAATGATTTCAGAAAAATAAGACCCTATCTCCTCGATTTTTTTACTTATTTTTAGCAAAAATAAGTACAGTTCAGCAAAATAAGTTTCAATCCTAATAAATTATTAATGATTTCAGCAAAGTTCAGTTCAACAAAAATAGTTTAGTTCAACAAAAATAAGTTAGATAAGCAAAAAAAGTTGACAAAACAGTGCCTAAGTTCAGTTCAATAAAAATAAGTTCGATAAGTAAAAACAAAGTATTAATAAAAAAAAAGTTCAAATAAATAAAAATGACGTGAATAGGGCCTTATACTAGGATTGGAATAGTTTAGTAATAATTCTAAAACTCTTTGCACCAAATTAAGGTAACCATCTAGTTGCTGAGTGGGTCAGATTCTAACATTTATGTGTTTAGCAAACATTAACAATTGCAAAAGAGTACGTAATCAGATGTTCCTAATTCTAATGTTAGTTTTAAAACCAATCCATCAAATGGCGAGCTGTAATTATTGTAAATATTGGGGGTGTATTTGAGCTGAGGGTGGCATTGCTTCGTATTAATGGGTATTTATATATCCCCTTGTATCCGTTTGTTTAGTAAATATTGTACAAGATATATTGGACCAAAAACATTAAAAATCTGAATACTACATTAAAAACATTAAAAATGAGGACTAGTATATTACCATTAAAAATGTAAGAAAGAGATAGCGGTATAAAATCTGAATACTTCCTCCATTGTTTTTTAATTGCTATATTGGACAAAAACTATTTTAGCTTTTTTGATCCAATATAGCAACAAAAAAAAAAAAAAAAAAACGGAGGAAGTACAAGGTATAAGAGCTTTCTGATGTTATATCTACTATTCATATTGTGGAATAACAAGTATTTTTGTGACATTCGTCCTATCAATTAACTTATTAACTCTTACCATGCTATACAAGTCTTATAGTATATTTGTATTTAGCAATGATTCGATTAATACTCACATTTGTAACTTTTTACATACATGTTCAAATATGCATAAAATTTATACATTAAAGCAATTGAAAGGTGTTTCTATGTATTAAAGGTGTTTGTATGTATTAGGGCGTTAATACAACAGGGAAAATACCCGTTCTATGGCAACGGCCCCTGTTATGTATTTATGTAATGGTGTAATGTCGGAATTACCCCTGTGGAGAGAAGAATGGATCTCACAGTGAGACGCTAGGAATTACCCCATTGAAAATGGACATAATATGATAAATGGTATTTATCACTGTATTTTAATATTTTACACCAATATTATCTTTAAATTATGGCGGAGTACAAATTTATTATAGAGTATAAGACCTATTTTTGTGCCTCAAGTCATCATGATCAACTAAAATTAAAGATGTAAGGTCAAAACAAGTTACCCTAAAAGGGAAAGATTACTGTCGACTTCCCAATTTTGTTGGAAACTCCTACTTCAGTGGCGTGCTCTTAAGTTAAGAAAATTGTTGCATAATTTGTGCTCTTTTCTTATATGGCCTCCAGGCAATGCGAAATGTCTAGTTTACGGACTTCCTATCTGTGGGTGTTTTTTTTTTTTTTTTTTTTTTTTTTTTTTTTTTTTTTTTGCTCTTAAATGGTTAAATCTTGCACCTTTTTAATATGTCAAAACCATTATGCCTTAAGATTTAAAGTTTTGAGTGGGGTTTTGTTGTGAATTTAGAGGTTACAAAGCACCCGAAACTGTGAAAGGTGGGAGTTAATTTTCAAAATTAAAATGTAAACTATTCATGTTTCAAAATAACGACAAATTTTATAATACTATAAATATATAATTAGTTTTAGAAAAAGTATACGTTTCACACAGGTTTATATTATTATACAATTAAAAATGTAAATAATTCGTAGGTTTCAAAATAACTACAAAATATATAGTAAATCATATGATAAATATATATTAGTTTAGAAAAGTATATAGTTTCAGCAGGTTATATTATTATACCATATAAAAAGAAAATGCATGTTGTAGCATGCTCATATAGATACAGTTCATACATAACGAATGGCTTGTATTTGAAGTTTTAAGACTTCACCAACTGCGTATTTGAAAGAAGCGCAGTTCATATGTCGAGTTGTATACTCGTATGTAACCGGCAGTGTAACACACCAAGTTATAATTATTTGGCATGTGCCTTAGTATGTTCCTTTTAGCATATCATATTGAATTATCGTATCAATGTCCTATATCATGAGAAAATACTGAAATACCCGTGAGTATATATGTGAAATGCATATCACGTTGACTAATGAGTAATCTCGTATATGAAATTAAAGTATACACTTTTTACGACTCAAGTTGGGCGCTACACACTCAACACATGAGACTGAAGCAATAATACAATTATGAGAAGTGAGTACCCTACCCAACAAGATAAAGAGGGTGGTTAGAGTTGCCGCCTTTTGATCTTTGCAGCATTTGCAAACATATAAATCACAAAATCTACCCGGCCTGGGGATGATTGACAATTGATGTGTGTATAAGCTTTTACTCTCTTTTGGACAAGAAGCCAATGTACCGGCATCTACCATGCATAGCTGAATTGCCGGGCAAATCTCCTTTGGCAGCGACCGATTCAATCTTCTGTATGGAAATGTATACAGAGAGAATGGTTGCCTGCCAATGGAGTAATTGCCCTGTAATGACACCATGAGCAGTGTTGTTGCGATGATGCAGATAGTTGCATCTTTGCTCAGCTATTTATAGCTGATGCTTGAGTTTATGCACACATTTTCGTACAAAGTCCGATAATATATTCTTGCATATCCAATATGGTTTATGGCATTTGGATGGCTTTAAACTCAATAAACAAAATGCACGATTTTTTTTTCAGTACTTTATAAAAGGGGGTCTTAAGACATGTGGGTGGTACTTTTCTTTTGGGAGTACATTTTCTAGAGATTCACCAATATATCTTTCTACTAATACGTCTTGACTAGAGGACATTGTTCCCATCAAGTATTGACTTTCGTTTCAAATAGTAATTACGGAAACTAAAAAATATAAGGTTAATGCATGAAGTGCATTGATATGCTATGTGTTAACGGATCAAGGTCTTTTAATTAGCTTAGCTCCAATCAGTTCAGTTCATTGCTAATTCTCTTCTCTCATAAACAATTTATTTTAGCTATTTTCAACTCAGTTCAGTTCCAATCAGTTAGTTCAGGTCAATCATAGTTAGTTCAACTCCCAATCAGTTCACAATTCAAACTCTAATCAATTCAGTTCAGTTCAATAAATATGAACATGCCCTAGTCATTAGTCATTAAATAGTAAATTATAA
>PYUH01000040.1:2340793-2354382 GCA_016808085.1 Suaeda aralocaspica | reverse complement strand
GACTATGAAAGCAATTTTTGTACTCCATAATCAAATCAATTAATTAGTGGCATTTTGGATCCTTTGTCTAGTAACTTCTAATTAATTCTGAATATCCTCAAACATTGTCATTTCCAACTCTCAATCATTAAATCTATACAAAAGGTTAACTAATTAATATACTCGTATATTCTATCCATTAGTTGGTTGAAATATTTTCTAACAAAACGATCATTTTTCTGACCTCAATAATTTTATTTACCTCTTTTAAATCTAACAATGATTAATATTTACTTATTTTTAAGTTAATTGTGAATATATAATATAATAATAATATCTATAATAATTTTTTAAAACCAAATTATAAAAATTATATGCATTGCTTTAACTCAGCATACGATCAATAAATAATTATTCATCGATTTATTGGAATTACCTATACGATGCACATAGTATAAAGAAAGAAAAACTTAATACGCGATGATTAATAGTCAGTATCTAATTACACTAATGTAGATTTGTGTGTTTGCTCAAAAAAGAAAAAATTGATGTGTGTATGATAAAATGGAGACTAAGATGAGTACAAATGTACCAAACATGTACACAACTATATATAGTACTATACGTATCAACTATCAATTCACTAAAAATACGCAATAGAGCTTTCAACTATGTAGTCTCCTACTTCTACGTACTATGTAGTTTCTACGAGTAATTTCTAGCTGCCGTCCGCGGAATAAAAGAATAGAATTTTTGGCATAAGTCTGCATTATTCACGAGTTCAAAGCCTTATTTGTTTATTTTTATGTACTGTCCTACCAAAACGACATTGAAGTAGTTATGGTCAACCAATTGAATAGCCAAAACGACATTTAAACGGACAATTTTATATTTTTTCTGCATGACTGATATTAGAGTCATTGACTACTAATATTGCAGGCCTGAATATATCTTCTATGGCTCTATTGGTCCTAAATATGTTAGAAATGGGAGTAATGAGTGAGGATTACTCTATTAAGAGTTTGTTCACTTTAACTTAAAATCAGTTTAGCTTAACTCCAATAAGTTCAAATCAACTTCAATCATTTCAGAGCTCAGCCTCTTTTAAAAACTATAATAAAAACTTTGTTTAGTTCGCTCGGCTCCAATTAATTTAGTTAGCTTAACTCCAATCAATTCAATTCAATTCAGCTGAAAGTAAACAGGCCTTAAGACACTTTAATTTTATTGGTCAGAACTTATTTGTGAGTATTTTTATTTGGCTAAAATTAAAGCTTGATGAGCTAATATCTTAAATGAAGCTCAACGGAACTGAATCAAACTAAATAAAAACTACGAAGATTGAAAATTAGTGTATTTATTACTCCTAAGTCTTTTTTTACTTGCTACATCTACTTTTTGCATCTCCCAAGATGTAATTTATAAAACTAATATCCGAGTTTAATATAACAAAATAATAATAAAATGTATATTTCGAAAATATACATCGAGAACAAAAAAGATCTCATATAACTATGTTTCGTTACATATTAAATACCAAAGTAACTCAAAATACAATATAAATAGTGTTAAAAACCCTATATAACAACTAAATAAAAAGACCAGGAAGTAATACGGATAAAAGTTTGGTACTAAAGTTGAATACAAAGTGTTTAACGGATACTCAAATAGTGAGGAATTTCCAATCAAATGAAGCGTATACTTTCAAATTTAAAATGAAAGAAAGACTAATAAAATTAAATCATCATTACATAATTCAAACACATCTATTTATTTACAATTGCATGAAAAATGGAGATTAAACAACAGCAAATTTATCAAAAACTGCTGTAATATTCGACTAATATATAATAATAATAATAATAATCACATTATATTACAACAAGGGCAAATTCATCACATTACAAAACTACCCAAATTGAATATTACAAATGATAAAAAAAAAGAAAAAAACTCAACATAATTTGAATCACTAAATTTACAATTATCTAACAGTAGAAGCAACAGCATGAGCCCAAAATCTAAGATTATCCTTCATTTGATCTGATTATAGGTGTTGGAATTCTCCAATTCGTCAAATAATCTTCTCTTCGCTTCTTCTCTCTAATACACCCATGATTCAGAAAGATATGGTCTCGAAATCGCTACAGTGATTTCGCCACCATATTCCTCTTCTCCTTTGCATTCTTTATCAACATAAGTTTTATTTATTATTATTATTTATACTAGTGTTAGCATTGTCTTCAATGTGGATATTATTATTGTTATTATATTTGACTATAATCTATATCAATGTTTATTACTATAGTCGTAAGACTCTTTATTCCAGCCTCTGTAACCCAGGGATGATCGAAACCAAATTGCTTTCACAACTTTCTTCGGAAAACACAAATCCAAGATCGATAAAACCTTTTAACTCTTCGAATTCGAGGTCTGATAAACTCTTGCTTAACCCCCTTTTCTTCTTATTCTTGTTTTTCGACTCTCGAATACGGGTTTTGTTTCCTTTTGTCGGATACTCTGTTTTCGATGAAGATTGCGTTGTTGTTGTTGTTGTGTGCTGTTGCTGTTGTTGTGTTGAATTGATCGGTGATTTCCTTTGATTCTTCGAAGTCACGGAAACTTTACCTGAAAAAATGGTTTGGGGAGTTTAGGGGATTGAGATTCAAGAACAGAGTTTGGTGAAGCAGAGTAATTGCTCATTTTTCTTGGGGAAAAAATTGAGCTGATTTTATTAATAGGGGATTTTAGTTTGTATGAATGTTGTGTAAAATGGGGTTCTTGTTTGATGAGGGTATTTCAGGGATTAAATTATTATTGATGGTTGATTTTGTTGTGAAGAAATCGAGGAAAAACCAGTATGAATCATAGAGGTTTATGATAGTTTCAGCATCCATTAATGGAATACAATTTTATTTTATTTTATTTTTCTGGTGAAAAAAAAAATGGGTTGTGTTTTTATTTTGTTGTTTTGGTTATGTGGAGCTTATGTTTGGAAAGCTATAAGTTGAGAGAAAATATGGAAAAGGGTATATATGTTGGAATTTATTAATGGACATTTTTGCCTTGGGTTGGTCCACTTTGTTTTTGTGGAGAAAAGTTTTGTGAGAGTCAAATTGTTCTCCTTGGCCTATTATTGAGAGATTTAAGTTGATTACACGTTGTTTGCACTTGAATGATTAGATTATTACCATAAAAAAACAAAATTTTTCTATTTTTATATTATGACATTTGTAAATTGTGAAGATGGCTTTGATTGGGTAGAGGCAAGATACTTGAGGGAAATGAGGTGTTTGTTGGTAGGAAATGTTGTAGGGAAAAAAAAATCAAGCATGAGTTTTCTAGAAATTTTTATTGTAAATCAATAATGTTGGTATATATATATGAGGGGAGGGGAATATTGTCGGGAATGTTGATCTCAAGTCGCACCTGGAAGATTTAGCGAGTGAAGAAGCTATTTATATAGTGTGCTCATATATTAGTACAAGACAATTTGGGAGGAGGCCAAAAACAAGCTGTGAGGCTTGAGTAGAGTGGACATAAAACTAGTGTGTGTATGATCGTGCATGCGCGGCCCATCAAATAGTATTAGAGCTGGTGGTTTGGTCACTATGGACGCCTTTCATGCCGAAATTATTCACATTTTTGGCTTCTTTTTTGTTTTGAAAAAAGAATAAGGAGCAGGTGGCCGTCATAGTGGTTGTGGGGGTGTCTTTCGTGTGTGTGTCCTTGAGATTGGTGATCTAGTAGTTCCTTGGAAAGTCCTCATAATGTGTGTGTAGCGGCGGTGCTGAAAATGGTGGTAATAGATCGGGTTTATTCTTTGAAGAAATGCCATGTGTTGTGATCCTAGCAAGTAAGAAGTTATTTATATAGTGGTGCTCCTTTTGTGAAGGAGCACAAAAACAAAAGTCGTGCGCCCTAAGCCCAAACGGACAACATTGTACAATGTGTTTAAGCGCGCATCGGCAACCCAACAAAAAAAAACAGAAATTTAATTTCTAGAATTTTTAATTTATAGTAGCTTAGTTGTCAGCATTATATGTTCCTTTCAAAACCTGATCCCTTATTGTTTGATGTTTGGATACGAAGTTTTGTTTTTAATAGGGTCAAATTGTTAGATAATGTCAAATTTCACCACAAATTCTCATTCACTCCGTGAAATATTATATCGTACGTGATCTAGTTTGAATTTGTAAGAGTTAACATGTCTCACTAAAATTATTTGTTTGTTGTTTCTGAATTTTTGAACGAATTTCTATTAAATTTAACTTTTACTTAGTGTAATGGTTCAATTTTATATTATCAGAACTTATTTTACGTTATTTGTGTAGGGGTGCCAACAACATTAATTGTTTTGCTTGATCTAACTTTATTCAATTATTAAATTTAGGGTACTCAAATTAATAGAGCTCATTTATTTTATTATTATATGAATCAAATTTGTTTAAAAGATAACAGACCACAAATGTGTAATTCCAATATATTAAATTTATTTTTTTATAAAAATTTAATTGGTAATACTTTATAATCAAACATGAGTTTCGAATGTACAAAAGAAAAGTACTCCTAGATAAAAAAAAAAAAAGTACTCCTAGATAAAAAAAAAGAGAAGGATTTTAATTAAGGATGGTTGTATATAGGAAATGGAGGAAAAACAAATAAATGCTAGTCCATCCATTTTCATTTGTTGTTACGTTTTGACTTGTACACATGCTAATGCTTTGTTTGAGCTTAAATATCTTTTGTTAGTATATATGTAAAATTATAATAATTAGATAATAATAACTTACCCATTGAGACGAATTAAATAAGATCTTATATAACTAAATTCTGAACGTAACAAACATTTAAAAATGGAGGAAGTACAAATATACGACTAGTAGGGGTTTATTGTAATTTTGTTAGTTATCATCAATCAACGTAATAAGCTCATCTTTTAGGTCATGAAATATGCTCAAACTTGCATCCATCATCACGACTTCACGAGTGTAGTGAAGTTGGAGCCAGATAATAAAATTCTTAATTTATTGCTTTCAAATGTCCTGTTCTTTTCTTTGTTGGATCTTTTTGTTCAAATTTTATTTATATGGTTTAGTTTAAGTGTATTGGCTATTTGCTGTTGTTTCTTGTTATTCGATAAATACGTTCTCGTGTAAATTAAATTAGTTCAATGATATTAATTAAGTTCTAGATATAATTTCCTCGGAATTCGGTGCTTTTTTTTATGCATATATTGGATTTTTGGCATTATTAATATTGTAAATTTGACTCATTTTTGGTGTTTAGTGCGTAACGAAAAATACTAAGATCTTGTTTAATGTCAGTGTATAATTAAATATAATTTTTATGATTTTTTATTATATCTAACTCGATATATTAATTCTATAAGTTGTGTTTTAAACGATGTGAAAAAATATATATAGCAACTAAAAAAAAACAACAATAATACTATTTAAGTATTTGATCATGAGCTAAATGTCAATATTTAAGTTGGCATATAAAACACTAAAATGCTATCAATGTCCAAAATTCTTACTATTGTCCAAAATATAACCTCTTTTTTCATTATTGCCCTTATATCACAAACCACTACCAAGTCCAACGAACCACCATACGTTGTGCCACCACCCAACCACCCTACCACCATATCGCACCACACAACCCCCACACAACACTCCTATTTTTTATATAACATATAAGACCTTTGCCTAATCCAGACGCAAGTTTCATGGATTTGCATCTAATTTACGCGCAGATTCTCTTCTCTTTTTTAAAAAAGAAAAAAAAAAGAAAAATGAGACATGTGCTCGTCTGGATTAGGCGCATTCATGAGACCTGCGTCTGGATCAAGCGATGTCTTATTTTTTTTTTTGAAAAAGTAATTTTTTTAAGGGTGTGTGGTGTCGGTGGGTGTGGTGGTTAGGTGGTGTGTGAGTGGAGGTAGAGTGCTTGGTGAGGGGTGGTAGCAGGAGCGAAATTGGTGATTGTGTTAGAAAGGTAAAATTGGAGTTCTAGTCGCTATTGGACTATAATAGGATTTTGTGGATGGCGAATAGTGTTCCCATTTGTGTAGATAAAAATTGATCTATAAGAACTTCAATAAGGAGTCATAGCGTATATTACGAATTTAGTTTGAAACCATTGGAGAAGGGCTGGAGAGCAAATGCCAATGACATTCTTATGTTTTTTTTAGATTTTGGCATGGCGTCAAAAAATATGAGAATGAAACTATTACTTTTCAAAACATAGAGTGTCAAGGTGGTGACCAAAATTTAATAGATATATCTTTTCAAATGCTAAACCAATTTAGGTTGAGTATTTTTTAATTCAAATTCTTGGAGTAGTAGCCATACAGTGTCCCTACTCCTTAGTCCACAATCATGCAGTTCTTCAATCAGTAGAACTAAAGCAAAGCAGAAAGGAGCTCTCCAATAACTAAGACTGCTATATCGATATATCATGCTTACAATGCTTTTTGATATAGTCTGGTCGTGGAGTTACTGTTTTCCATGAGATCGGCAATTGCTTACGTAATGTTGTCTAACTTTGTTTCCCATCCCATCCCATCGTGAAATGAGCGTTGTTGTGAACCCATCTTGAGGGGGTCTAAATTAATTTTCCATCGCGTTTTTGCCGTAATATGTTTTCTTTGTTTTGTTTTTTGTAGATTGTTAGTTTTTTTGCCCTTTTTGGCTTTTTATTGCCGGGTTTTACCCGTGTAAAGGAGAGTTTTGATAGTTAAATTTCGTTGGTTTGGTGGTCTTACTCTATACGTACGCGTGTACCACACACAGTCGTCGTGACCTTTCTTACAATGAGTTCAAATTACAAGATATTACCCTACTGCGTAGCACCTCTATTTTACCAGTTTTGTTTGTGCCTGGTCCCCATGCTGACTAACCATATGGTTTAATTGGCGCATTACATGGATTATGTGGGGATATATTATTAGCAAGGTCACCTTTGGCGTTGCTGTGTCTCCCTACTTCTACAATTAATTAACCATATAAAGTTGCCAAGTCTCTATCAGGTGAGATCATAGGTGCACCACCAACCATCAGGCGTTTCATGAACTTTTATTAATTTGTTGAACCATATCGCTTTTTTAGTGCTGTTCACTTCTGTTCTCAATCTCCTCGATAATTGTCCAAGTCTCGGGACGTTCTGCCTTCTTTAATTAAACTAGTATTGTATATATTTGTTTGTACGGTAATTGTACCGATCAATTTGATCCGTTTTGATACTATCTTTTGGTCTTTGACCTTGTTTTTTGAATATTTTATTAACTTTTACTATGGCTTTAGTTTGTTTTTTTTTGGTTTTTTTCTTTTTGGCAAATACATGTAACTTCATGTTTTTAGGTGTAGCTCCAGTATCTGCTTTTCTTGAGTTGTGTTTATAACTAGGAGCAAAGTGCAACTTTAACCTGCTGTCAGTGTTTACTTACCCGTGTATATAAACTTTGTTTAACGATGATCACTCTCAGGCCCTGTTTACTTCAGATGAAAACAGCTGCTGTTGTTGACTAATGAGTGATTGCCGAACTGTTTAAGGTGAGTAACTGCACTTAGACTTTTTAATTTGCATTCACATCATTGTAATTCACTTCAGGTTTAAGTGTAAAGAAAACATAACATTCAGATGTTTGTGTTGATATCAAACCTATAAACAAAAAAAAAAAAATAAAGGTGTATCGAAAATATAAAAAGTAAATATGGAAAGTAAAGAAAGTGGAGGGAGGAAACATATAAGTTGTTCTTCGACTAAGTGATAAATTATCTAATTGGCATTTTTTAATCAGATTGAATATTACAGAATATCAATTTTATACATTAAGTGTAGGTAGTCTATCAATTATATTTAAAATTTATTTTAAAACTTTGTTATGTGGAATTCTTGGAGAGGGCAACGTTTTGTTTAAGGAGGCAAAATAGCAAAACACACATCGTGACACACAGTAATAGACAAAGTGGTAGCTAGATTAACCACACACGTGGTAATAAATTTGGATGAAAATTATCCATATTACCAAATTCATCTTGGTGTTTTTTTTTTTTTTTTTTTTTTTTTTTTTTTTTTTTTTTTTTTTTTTGAGTTACTTTGAAGTTACTCTAGATCTTTTATAGCCTTTATAATGTCCAGATCAATGTTCATGTTCATTCACTTTTCTTTTCAAGCGGTTGATTCATCACTTTCACAAGATCTTCCATCACTTAAATTGATTGAACTACTTGCTAGTCTACAGTGCTATCCACTAATAGCTTTGCACCTATTCTAAATACAATTATAGAATAATGAAAGAGAAAGCACTATATAATATATATACCATGTTGGTATTAAACAAACTTAACTACTTCTATAGTTCAACTTAATAATACTTAAATGGACTCACATAACTAATATGGTTTGTTTAACTCAAGTTAGATCAGTTTAAACAATTTCCTAATAGAACAGGTGAACGATAAGAGATTATGAGTTGTCACTTGTCAGTAATCACCTTCAATTGACTTAGGCATCATTTACCTCGTTTTATTTTTACTTATTATCAGTAAAAAAAAATTTTAGCCAAACTAAGTTCGATTTAGCAAAAATTATTAGTTTTAATCCTTAATAAATTATTAATGATTTCAGCAAAAATAAGACCCTATCCTCCTCGACTTATTTTTACTTATTTTTAGCAAAAATAAGTACAGTTCAGCAAAATAAGTTTCAATCCTTAATAAATTATTAATGATTTCAGCAAAGTTCAGTTCAACAAAATAAGTTTAGTTCAACAAAAATAAGTTTAGATAAGCAAAAAAAGTTGACAAAAACAGTGCCTAAGTTCAGTTCAATAAAAATAAGTTCAGATAAGTAAAAACAAGCTTATTTCAATAAAAAAAAGTTCAAATAAATAAAAATGACGTGAATAGGGCCTTATACTAGGATTTGAGAATAGTTTAGTAATAATTCATTAAACTCTTTGCACCAAATTAAGGTAACCATCTAGTTGCTGAGTGGGTCAGATTCTAACATTTATGTGTTTAGCAAACATATAACAATTGCAAAAGTGACGTAATCAGATGTTCCTAATTCATAATGTTAGTTTTAAAACCAATCCATCAAATGGCGCAGCTGTAATTATATGTAAGTATTGGGGGTGTATTTGAGCTGAGGGTGGCATTGCTTTCGTATTTAATGGGTATTTTTATGATCCCCTTGTATCCGTTTGTTTAGTAAATATTGTACAAGATATATTGGACCAAAAACATTAAAAATCTGAATACTACATTAAAAACATTAAAAATGAGGACTAGTATATTACTACATTAAAAATGTAAGAAAGAGATAGCGGTATAAAATCTGAATACTTCCTCCATTGTTTTTTAATTGCTATATTGGACCAAAAACTATTTTAGCTTTTTTGATCCAATATAGCAACAAAAANAAAAAAAGAAAAAAAAAAAAAAAAAAAAAAACGGAGGAAGTACAAGGTATAAGAGCTTTCTGATGTTATATCTACTTATTCATATTGTGGAATAACAAGTATTTTTGTTGACATTCGTCCATATCAATTAACTTATTAACTCTTACCATGCTACTACAAGTCTTCAAGTATATATTTGTATTTAGCAATGATTCGATTAATACTCACATTTGTAACTTTTTACATACATGTTCTAAAATATGCATAAAATTTATACATTAAAGCAATTGAAAGGTGTTTCTATGTATTAAAGGTGTTTGTATGTATTAGGGCGTATAATACAACAGGGAAAATACCCGTTCTATGTCAACGGCCCCTGTTATGTATTTATGTAATGGTGTAATGTCGGAATTACCCCTGTGAGATGCAAGAATGGCATCTCACAGTGAGACGCTAGGAATTACCCCATTGAAAATGGACATAAATATGATAAATGGTATTTATCACTGTATTTTACTATTTTACAACACAAATATATCTTAAAATTATGGCGGAGATACAAATTTATTATAGAGTATAAGACCTATTTTTGTGCCTCAAGTCATCAATGATCAACTTAAAATTAAAGATGTAAGGTCAAAACAAGTTACCCTAAAAAGGGAAAGATTACTGATCGACTTCCCAATTTTGTTGGAAACTCATACTTCAGTGGCGTGCTCTTAAGTTAAGAAATATTGTTGCATAATTTTGTGCTCTTTTCTTAATATGGCATCCAGGCAATGCGAAAAAATGTCTAGATTTACAGGACTTCCTATCTGGTGGGTTGTTTTTTTTTTTTTTTTTTTTTTTTTTTTTTTTTGTCTTATAAAATGGTTAAATCTTGCACTTTTTAATATGTCAAAACCATTATGCCTTAAGATTTAAAGTTTTGAGTAGGGGATTTTGTTGTGAATTTAGAGGTTACAAAGCACCCGAAACTGTGAAAGTTTGAGGAGTTAATTTTCAAAATTAAAAATGTAAACTATTCATATGTTTCAAAATAACGACAAATTTTATAATACTATAAATATATAATTAGTTTTAGAAAAAGTATACAGTTTCACACAGGTTTATATTATTATACAAATTAAAAATGTAAATAATTCGTAGGTTTCAAAATAACTACAAATTATATAGTAAATCATATGATAAATATATAATTAGTTTTAGAAAAAGTATATAGTTTCACGCAGGTTTATATTATTATACCATATAAAAAGAAAATGCATGTTGTAGCATGCTCATATAGATACAGCTTCATACATAACGAATGGCTTGTATTTGAAGTTTTAAGACTTCACCAACTGCGTATTTGAAAAGAAGCGCAATGTTCATATGTCGAGTTGTATACTCGTATGTAACCGGCAGTGTAACACACCAAGTTATAATTATTTGAGCATGTGCCTTATGTATGTTCCTTTTAGCATATCATATTTGAATTATCGTATACAATGTCCTATATCATGAGAAATTACTGAAATACCCCGTGAGATATATATGTTGAAATGCATATCACGTTGACTAATGAGTAATTCTCGTATATGAAATTAAAGTATACACATTTTTAACGACTCAAAGTATAGGGCAGCTACACACTCAACACATGAAGACTGAAGCAATAATACAATTATGAGAATGTGAGTACCCTTACCCAACAAGATAAAGAGGGATGGTAGAGTTAGACCGACCTTAAATTGATCTTTGACAGCATTTGCAAACATATAAAATCACAAAATCTACCCGGCCTTGGGGATGATTGACAATTGATGTGTGTATAAGCTTTTACTCTCTTTTGGACAAGAAGCCAAGTGTACCGGGCATCTACCATGCATAGCTGAATTGCCGGGCAAATCTCCTTTGGCAGCGAACCGATTCAATCTTCTGTATGGAAATGTATACAGAGAGAATGGTTGCCTGCCAATGGAGTAATTGCCCTGTAATGCACCCATGCAGCTGTTGTTGCGATGATGCAGATAGTTGCATCTTTGCTCAGCTATTTATAGCTGATGCTTGAGTTTATGCACACATTTTCGTTACAAAGTCCGATAATATATTCTTAGCATATCCAATATGGTTTATGGCATTTGGATGGCTTTAAACTCAATAAACAAAATGCACGATTTTTATTTTACAGTACTTTATAAAAAGGGAGGTCTTAAGACATTGTGGTGGTACTTTTCTTTTGGGAGTACATTTTCTAGAGATTCACCATATATATTCTTTCTACTAATACGTCTTGCATAGAGGACATTGTTCCCATCAAGTATTGACTTTCGTTTCAAATAGTAATTACGGAAACTAAAAAATATCAAGGTTAATGCATGAAGTGCATTGATATAGCTATGTGATTAACGGATCAAGGTCTTTTAATTTAAGCTTAGCTCCAATCAGTTCAGTTCATTTGCTAATTCTCTTCTCTCATAAACAATTTATTTTAGCTATTTTCAACTCAGTTCAGTTCCAATCAGTTTAGTTCAGGTCTAATCAGTTAGTTCAACTCCAATCAGTTCACAATTCAACTCTAATCAATTCAGTTCAGTTCAATAAATATGAACATGCCCTAAGTCATTAGTCATTAAATAGTAACTTATATGTACTATTAGTCTATTACTACTAATAACTCCGCATTAGCACAACAATAAAATTTAGACATCTTTTGTATGATTGTATCCTGTAAATATCAAAATTAAAGATATACTTAATGCTTGTTTGGTTACTCTTAATTTTCATGAGAATTTACAAATTCCATAATTTGTTACTAAAGAGAGTTGTTTTATTATCCTTGATTCTTTAAGGTCTAGGAACTGTAGATTCCTGGTAATTCTAAATACCTACAAAATGAGAGAATTAAAATACTTAATTAGTGATTCGAAATTCCTATAAATTAAAAATTCAGACAAATAATTACCAAACAAGAAGATCAATTCACATGATTTATATAAGGGTATTAGATTCAACTCCTATAAAATGATCAAGCTTACTAATGTCAAATAAGGAATCCAAATGGGCTTATGTATAATGTGAATGCAATCAGAACATGAAGAAACTTTCCAACATTAACATTGAAGCATATAATATCGGTTAATGTAATCTCACAAAGAATGTATAGCAAGCAAGCTTGTAACCCATGTAGCATGGGTACTTCTAATGGGTTGCCGTCCCCGAACCCGATTCGTCTCTGTATTGAGGACGATTCAGATTCTTCATGTTATAACTTACCGTATCCATTAACAATATCTTTTAGAGTAGCCGCTTTTAGTCCCCGTATCCATTTTCGTTTTCGACCCCGTTCCCGACTCTGTGCAATCTACCTTGTAACTATATTTAACTACTTGACAGTTTTGCATTGCCCCTTGAGGAGGGACAAAAACCAATTGAGCATGATCCAAAATAGCTTGGCTTTCACTTTCTTCTTCAGCCTATGTTACTCAACAACGGATTTTCAATCAGCATATTGTGATGTACCGTAGTATGCAGCTATTAGAGGTGCCATTGACCTTTCGTAGTTCTTATAGCTTTTTGGCGTGCTAAAAATGCTTCAAAGATTATTTGATGCTATGGTACAATGCTATACTAGACTCGGAATTATATATGCTACTTGCAGAGAAATTTGTGTTAAAGAAACACATCGACAAACATAAAAGTACAAAGAACAAAAAAAAGATGTGCAGATATCCAAGATTCCAGAGTACAAAGTGAGGAAAGTTGGAGAGACCTCAGGGACCATATAACTCCTTTAACAACAACTAAGGGAAGATCGATCCATTTGTAATGTCCTAGCATATGCTTACCTTTGTCCTATGGAATATCCAAATTTTCGATCATGTATAAGTAGACATTGCATAAATCCGAAGGCTAAGACAAGCAACTTATGTATGAATAAGCTAATTAAGGCCTTCGATAAATTTCAGATTAGATCATGGTTAGTGATGGTGAATGACAGTGCAATTCTCCTTTGGCACAAAGTTCGTTCATGCTCATGCGTACTTCACTTGTGCCAAAGGAGAATTGCCCTGTAATTCACTACCACAGATAAACTAAGTTCAGTACTTTATTAGTGGTTCATATACAAGATTGAGTCAATTGGCAGTAAGCAGCCAACTAGTTGTCTATTTGATTTCCTTGATTCCTTCATACCTTTTTTTTTTTTTTTTTTCCTTTT
>PYUH01000040.1:2310428-2339484 GCA_016808085.1 Suaeda aralocaspica | reverse complement strand
TTTTTTTTTTTTTTTTTCCTTTTTCCAAGCTAATTGAACTTGTCAATTGTACTCATTTTTCTACCACTTTAGACCTTACTTTGAAAACAAGGGATCATAGAAGTGAATGTACTTGTATTTGGCTCGAGTTTATTGCATAGAGTATATAGAATTATAGATATTGCACAGAGTGAAAACAAGGGATCTTGTATTGGCTCGAGTTTGCAAAAACAACATACAGATCATAGAAGTGAATGTAGTAGCTTTTGGTGTTGGCTGAGGTTCTTTTTTTCTTTTTTTTTTTTTTGGGCTTAAGGAGCTGATGTGGGCTAAGTGGTTGTGCTTGTATTTGGCATTCAAAAAATTAGTTTTTCTACATGCTGCCATTGGTGTCCTTGAGGTATTTGGTTTTCTATAATACGCCTTCCCAAATAACCTTCCACATAGTGTTCCTAAGGTTCATTAAGTTAATAAGCCATGGCTTTGTCGTTAAATGAATGTTAAGAACTCATTAAATGTTTGTTGTATGAGCTATAGTGCTTGTTACTAGAAAAAAAAATGGAAGAGTATGGGAAACGAGCAGAGACGTATAATCCACCAGATTGAGATTGTGACATTTTTAATGAAAATGTCATGGCTTAGTAACTTAATGAACCTCAGGGACACTATATAGAAGTTTTAATTTGAGAGGACACATCGTGGAAAACTCAATACCTTAGGGGCACTAAATAGAAAAATACATAAATAATTGTCAATATTATGAAATAGCCATTAGTGATCAATATTAAAAAATATTGCTAAAATTTTTTCAAGGGTGTCCGTATGATCATAATATGAACCCAAACCAACCGATTCGGGGTTGGAAAGGTCAAAGGAGGGATGATTATAAGGTTTTAAATGGTTCCAGTGAGAGGGTGTTTTTCCCTTCACCCGGTATAGGCCATAAGAGGAGTGATTATAGCTCTTTAGGGCCCGAAACTGATCTCGAGAAGTCTTGTGGTGGTCCATAGCATGTGGTTAAAAAACTGGCTAAAAAAAGGGGTCCTGGACGACACCTCCTGACCCCTCAGTCAAAGGCCTTAATCCATAGTTTTTTGAGGTTCAAATGTCCTAGAAAAAAAACTGCCAAAATTTTTTGTGGTGCCCGTATGGTCAAAATATGAATCATGTCTAGGTGATTCAGTGTGAAAAGGTCATAAGAGGGATGATAACAAGAGGTCAAATGGGTCCTGTGGTGGTCCATAGCATGTGGAATAAAAAAACGGGGCAAACAAACGACGGGGCCCGGGACTGCCCCTCCCGAGGCTTTAACCAAATGATATCATCCACTGTGTTTTGAATTAGCGAGGTCATGAAAAAAAAAGAAGCCAAAAACTCTTTGGGGTGCCCATCTGGTCAAAATAGACCAAGCGATTCGGGGTGAAAATGCCTTAAGAGTGTTGATAACAAGGTTTTAGATGGTTCTTGCAAGATGTAATATTTTCCTTCTCTAGAAGAGGTCATAAAAAGGATGATTACAAGTCTGTAGGTGCTGAAACAGGCCGTGGGGAGTCATGTGGTGTGGTCCATAGCATGAGGTATAAAATAGGGTGAAAAAACGACGTTGCCCGGGACGACCCCATTGGAGGCCTCAACCAAAGGTTATTATCCTCTGTTTTTGGGATTTATGGGTCACGGGGAAAAAAATTACTGAAAATTTTCACAGGTGCCCGTAAGATCAAACTATAAACATTGACCAAGCGATTCGGGGTAAAAGATCAAAGGAGGGATGAAAACAAGGTTTTATGTGGTTCCCGTAAGAGGTTGTTTCTCCCTTCTCTACAAGAGGCTATAATAGGGATGATTACAGGTCTTTAGTGGCCGAAATCAATCATGGGGATTCATGTGGTGGTCCATAACACATGGTAAAAAAAACTGGACGAAAAAACAACAGGGCCCAGGACGACCGTACCCCTCGCGAGGCCTTAATCAAAGACTATTATCCATTGTTTTTTGAGGTTCTGGGGTCACGGAAAAAAAAAACTGCTAAATTTTTTTTGGGGTACCCGTATAGTCAAAATATGAACCCTGCCAAGGCGATTCGGTGTGGAAAGGTCATAAGAGCGAGGGATGATAATTATCCATTGTTTTTTAGGGTTCTGGGGTCATAGAAATGAAAATGCCGAATTTTTTTTGAGGTGCATGTATGATAAAAAAATGAACCAGATAAAGCAATTCGGGGTGAAAGGCCTTAAAAGTGTTCATAACAAGGTATTACACGGTTACTGAAAGAAGCCGTTTTTTCTTTTACGGGTGAGTCTATTAGAGGAATAATTAGAGGTCTTCAGGGGCCAAAACTGATTATGGAGAGTCATGTGGTGGTCCATACCACGTGGTAAAAAACTGGGTGAAAAAACGGTGGGGTTCACGATGGTCCCACGTGAGGCCTCAATCAAATGTTATTATCCACTATTTTTTGAGGTTTCAGGGTCCCGAAAAAAACTGTCATAAATATTCTATGGTGCACATATGGTCAAAATATGAACCATGATCAAACAATTCGGTGTGGAAAGGTCATAAGAGGGATGATAGCAAAGTTTTAGACGGTTCCCGAAAGAGACAATTTTTCTCTTCTCCATAAGAGGCCATAAAAGGGATGCTTACATGTCTTTAGGGGCCAAAAGTAATCATGGAGAGTCATGTGGTGGTCCACAACATATTGTAAAAAAAAGGGGAGAAAAAACGACGAAGCTCGGGACGGCCCCTCCAGAGTCCTTAACTAAAGACTATTATCCATTGTTTTTTGGGGTTCACGGACCCTGAATAAAAAATTACCGAAAATTTTTAGGGGTGCCCGTATGGTCAAAATATGAACCAAGACCCAGTGATTCGGGGTAAAGAGGTCAAAGGAGGGATGATAACAAGATTTTAGACGGTTTCCGTCGAAGGCTATTTTTCTCTTATTTGGAAGATGCCATAAGAGGGACAATTACAAGTCTTTAAAGGACGAAATCGATTGTAGGGAGTCTTGTGGTGGTCCACAACACGTGGTCAACAAATTGGGAGAAAAAAAGACGAGGCCTGGGATGACCCCTCTTGAGGCTTCAATAAAAGGTTATTATCCACTATTTTTTGAGGTTCCAGGGTTCGGGAAAAAAACTGCCAAAATTTTTCCGGGGTGCTCATTTGGTCAAAATATGAACTCTAAGTAGGCGATTCCGTGTGAAAAGGTCATAAGTGGGATGATAACAAGGTTTTAGACGGTCCCGGAAGAGACAGTTATTCCCTTCTTCAGAAGAGGCTATAAGATAGATGATTACATGTATTTATGTGCTGAAACCGATCATGGAGAGTCTTGTGGTTTACCATAGCACGTTGTAAAAAACGCGGTGAAAATATGATCGGATCGACCCGGGACGACCCCTCCTGAGTCTTTAACCAAAGGCTATTATCCACTTTGTTTTGGGGTTTTGAGGTCCCGAAAAAATTACCAAATACTTTGTCGGGGTGCTTGTATGGTCAAAATATAACCCCACACCAAGCGATTCGGGATGAAAAAGTCTTGAGAGTGTTGATAACATGGTTTTAGATGGTTCTTGGAAAAGGTCATTTTTCCCTTCTATGGAAGATGCCATAAGAGGGATGAGTACATGTCTTTAGGGGCCGAAACCGAGTATGGAGATTCCTATGGTGATCTATAGCACGTGGTAAAATAACTGGGCAAAAATAACACGTGACCTGGGACGACCCTAGGCCTCAATCAAATTAAAGGTTATTATCCACACGTTTTTGAGGTTCCGAGGTCCTAGAAAAAAAACTACCAAAAATTTATGGGGTGTCCGTATACTTAAATTTTGAACCCTGACTAGGATATTCGGTATGAAAAGTCTCCAAGAACGTCCCGTGAGAGAGTAAAATATGTTTTTACCTTAGTTTAAAAAACAACCGATCTGAAAGAGTGATGGTAATAAGTTTTTAGAGGCCGGGATCTATCGTGGGGACTCCTGTGGTCACCGAAAGACGTGGTAAAATAAAAGTCAGAAAGAAGACGATGCCCGGGACAACCCTCCGGAAGTCAATGACGAAGGCTATTATCCACGGTTTGGGGGTTCCAGACTCCCGAGAAAAAAATTGCGAAGAATTCTACACAACACCCATATGGTCGTAGGGAGGAAGTAAGACAGTTTTTCGAGGTTCAAAAGGGCGTAAGAAGGTCCCGTGAGAGCCAAAAAACACCGGCGTGCCCTCTTCGCGAATCCTCGGGAGGGAGTGAACATAACCATTTTTTGAGGCTAAAACCTTGCATGCTCTCTTCGGGAATCCCCAGGATGAAGTGAACATAACAATATTTTGAGGCTAAACAATTTACGAATAAAGAAAAAATTATAATATAAAAGATATTTCTATACACGGCACCATTACTGCGGGTATGCATTCACTATGTCCGGGTTTGACACATATTTAGTACAATAATGTGCTGAATAAAATCCTTTTGTAAAGGAAAATTAAATAATAATGAATGAAGAAAAAAAATATTATTTAACCAAACAAAAAATTGTTTGACCAAAATACCTAGCCACCAGCCACAAGCCACAAGCCACAAGCTAGATGAAAAGCTAGTTTCCAGACAGAGCCCCATAAATTATCAAAAAAAAAAGTTATTCAACCCAACCTGATAGATGATTGTATACTTCATTTAATAGTTGGTTTATCCTTATTTTATATTTAAATTTACAAAAGAAAGATAATTTCAATGATAATTGTATACTTCATTTATAGTTGGCTTAAACATACTTAACTTTGGTGGCAATCCTTAGTTTTACAACAAAAATTTCCATGAAAACAACAAGGTCTGAGTAATACTCAAGATGTTCCAAAATGATCGAGTGTTTGGATTGTAGTGACATATTAGCTTTACGATGATAAAAGAAAAAGGTTCTTGCTTGCTCTAAACCAAGGAGAGCGAGAGTGAGAGTGAGGATTAGAGTGACGGTACCTCAGTTGATTAGAGCTTCTCCCGATTTCAAATTTTCGAATGATCTTTAGAAATCACATGTTTTGATAATATGTACAATTTGCAAACCTATAAACAAATATTACAAAACTTACCCCCTCTTCCTTATAATTATTCGAAGTGAGAACTGTGTGTCTAAACTGCCTTCACGACTACATGCATAGTTGAATTGCCGGGCAAATCTCCTTTGGCAGTGAACCGATTCGATCTCCTGTATGGATTTCCATATAGAGAGAATGGTTTCCTGCCAATGGAGTAATTGCCCTGTAATGCAACCATGCAATTGTTGTTGCAATGATGCAGATAGTTGCATCTTTACTCAAGTATTTATATCTGATTTTTGATGACATTTATCTCGCATATATATTATTCTTGGCATATCCTATATGGTTTATCCGTTTATGGCATTTCAATGGCTTTAATTTATCCCCTAATAAACTAGACGCAACATACTTCATTTTTCAGTACTCCGTATATTCTTATGAGTAGTTCTTAAGAAACTGTGGTACTTTAGTTAAGAGTACATTTTCTCTAGAAGAAAAAAAAAAACTAGTGGCGTCGCTAATGTCTCCATATAGCACATAAGACATTGTTAACAAGATTTATCAGCTTTAAACATAACTTTGTCCTACTAGTATCCACATTTAATTCAATTAGTAACGACGACTAGAAAGTTCAAAGGTGATAGTCTGATAGGTGCATAGTTTATAGGCTGGCTTATAGCTATTTAAGTATGTGTTCGATGAATATGGCATACTATTGCAAGTCTACAACTACTACTTCAGGTGTAACGGAGGAGCTTGCTGAAAGCTTATAACAATAATCCAATGCTATCAGAAAACATAATTTCTAACTTTTAAATAATCAAGACATCAAGTCATAGTATAGTATCATCAGTTGCGAATTACAAATAATCACAATAAATCTGTTACTTCAATTGACGACTAAGTAAATTTTACATTGCCCCTTCGGGAGGGACAAAAACCACTTGACCGTCATTCAAAATAATTTGTCTCAAAAGAGAATGTCAATCAGCATATTCTGATGTATGCTGTTAGAGGTGCTACAAATGACCTTTTGTAGATGTTATTAGAATTTGTTCAAACCCTTTTACTTTTATCTTTTCGGCTAAAATTTCGTTCAAAGATTTGATTCTGTGGTACAATGTTATACTATACATGGTATTATGCTTCTTGCAAAGAAATTTTGCATTAAGAAATTAAGAAAAAGTACCATGAAGAATGATTTCTGTGCAGCAAGACGTTCCGCTTAAGATGATTTACCGATAATTGATAGATGGTTCAGTTCAATTCAAATCATTTCAACTCAGCTACATTTCGGTCCAAAAGAACGTGGCCTAAATATTAACAAGAATGACAATTATATTGTACACAGAAAGGAAAAGGATCACAAAAAGATGTGCAGATTCTCAAATTTTTCCCAGCAAGTACCAAGGAAAGTTGCAAGACCTTAGGACCATAACTCCATTAACATCAAAGAGAACTTAGAGAAGATCCAATTGTGATGTACTAGCATATGCCCTTTTCTTATGGGATATCCAAATTTAAAAGGTCATGTATAAATAAGGCTATCCCATAAATCCGAAATAAAGCATCAATGACAAGCAATTAATTTACAAAATAACAAAGAATAAGTCCCAGGCTAAGGAAGAGTTTCGAAATATAGATTACGGTTGGTGATGGTGAATGACAGTGCAATTCTCCTTTGGCACAACGTTTATGCCCTTGCATACTTTACTTGTGCCAAAGGAGAATTGCCCTGTAATTCATTACCACTGTTAAATTCAGCATTCTGTTTGCATGATTGCCGGTAAGTGGCCAACTACTTGATATCTTCTTTTTCTCTGAAATTTTTGTTGCTATTCCTTTTTTCAAGCTAATTGCTTTTCTCTAGCACATTGGACCTTACTTTTTTGACATTTTATCTAGTGTAATTAGTATGTAGGTATATATTATTGACTCAACCAATTAAGAGCCAACAAAATTTCGAAATAATATCACAATTATTGCTAAAATCAAATGTGATAAATAGTACTCGACTTCTCTACATAAAACATACTTAATTCGGAAGTAGCATACTGCACTACTGCATGAAGTTCGACTTTGACATCTAATAAAAATGAAAAGGGCAAGAAAAGGTACGTAACACAAAGTCACTAATTTCTAAGTAGTTTACCTGGTCGATCTTCCGCTCGCTGTTTCGCCTCAACCGTAAAAATGAAGGCCCGTCGATCATCTCAACCGCCGATGACAGGTGTTAATAAACTTTTATTAGTACTAATACTAGCTTGCTATTGTGAGTTAATATATATATATATATATATATGTTTAAATTAATAAAATGCCACTATATCCCAGCTGCTGCGCGCAGCTTCTGATCTTGAGTCCATAAGTGAAATAGTAGTGGCTTATAATTGTTAACCTTGTTTTTTTTGGTGCTAGGGAGCCATAAGGGCGGGGATGAGAATCGATCCCAGGATTTCCTGGAACCGGGAGGGAAGCTTTTACCACTTGAGCTATCTCTTACTCTTTGTTAACCTTGTTTATTGTGTAGCTTCTTTGCTTTCTATATATGTTGTACTCCTGTTTGTTCAATTCCATGGTTCGTATGACAATGATGGTCTAATAAAAGTTATAAGTGTGTATGCAGCAATATTATGTTCTGAAACCTTACCTCTACTTTTTGAGTCTGAGGGATATCTCAGTTTGTTAGCGTTTTCCTCATGATTCGAAAAATTCTTCTTATGATTGCTTGTCAAAAAATGACTATAAATTTATGATTGGTAGTCTAATTGATTACAGTTTAACACTACGTACTAGAAATTTCTCATCTGACCCGTTCTATTAAACCATGCAAAAGTTAAGTTGTGGATTGATCGATTTATAATTAGTTTCGGTTGGGTTCAAATTATAATTTTTTGATAATCAGATTAGTCTCTAACAACTGAAATTAGAACCAAAATTTAATTCAAAATAAAAAACTCTACTCCTTTAAATGTTCAATTAAGCATCAATAATCAAGATTTTTTGCTCAACTTAATCGATCAGTTGGGTGTATACTCTAATTTACATGTAATGACAATTAGATGATAATTTTTTCATCATGAATTTAAATAACTTCGATATAAATCACTCAACTTTTGAATCCCTTAACTTTCTCCAAATTGATTAAAATCATAGTTTTGTTAAAAGAATTGTTCAAATGATTAAATATAATTGAATAAAAGAGTTTTGACGTAGTTCTCACAATTCTCATATAAAGAGGGTTCTCATTTGAACATCTTCCCATATATATATATATATATAGGTAGAAAAAGGAACAAAAATCAAATAATTGATGAAAAGAAGAAAGGGAAATGTTGAAACAATAAATAACGACATGTAGTGTCAATGAACAATATCACAAGTACGGTAACTAGGTATTGTTCTTCAGCATATGCGATCTCATGTGCTTTAATTTCTACGTACAGCATATCCAAAACACAAGTTCAATTCTTTTCAATGGCCTATATATATATATATATATATAAACAAACTCTTTACTTATTTTGTGCAGCAACTCGAGTTTAATTTCATGCAGGGTTTAGGAATTACAGTGCAAGTCTCCTTTGGCAAAAAAAATTTGGCATGCGTAATTGCATAGTATACATGTTTATGTTATAATCATACGTAAGTGTCATGATTTCTAATAATTTTTGCCAAGGGAGACTTGCCCTGCGATTTCCCCTGCATATAATAGCCGTGTTCTCTTTGCATCGTTGCAATTTTTATCAGCATTCACAGTTGTTTGTGATTCAACTACACACTACATCAAGGTATTTTTCTTGTTTCAACTAACTCATTATATATAGGAATTGAATTAGGTTTTGTCCGAATTTACCATGTAAACATACAATTTTATGGAGTACTAGCTAGCTACGATGTTACATACATCATCCTGTGTTTTGGAACTATTTTTAACATGTTTAGGGGTTACACTTATGAGTGCTAGCTTAGCTTGTGTTCCATCAGTAAGAGTCTATTTAATTAGTAGGGTGACAAGCATTCTCCAGGGTTTATTAGAGAGTTGAGTAAAGCTATTTATTATACATACTTATGATTTGGGTGCAACTGTGCAAGGTGCCTCTAAGAGACATGCATGAGACATGAAAACTCTATGACAATAATGTTGTTTACAGAAGCTCACCCTCATATTTGAATCTCTTTCATTTGAGGCTGAAAAGGCTAGAGTGTTCAATGTTCAGTGATCGTGATCAAGTTAATTAAGCAATGGAGTGGTATTGATTCAACAATGATAGAGTATAAAACCTATTTCTGGACCTCAACCATCAGCTTAAACCTTGACACGATGACAATATATCAAAGATGGGCTATGAGACTGGAACATTGCGTTAGCTTCTGGCGGGGAATTGAAAGGAAAGTTACACGTCCACAGAACAATCATATCATTCTATTATCAACATCCAATAATGTCAAGTCAAAATTATTAACACTATATTGATCATGTCAAGTTAGTAATAAACTACTCTTGAATAATGTAGATAGGGAATTGTTTATGGTTATACCACTTACACGTACACTTTAATTGCAATGCAATTTGTAGTTTTTGTATGAGGTACAATATTTCCTCCTGGTTTGATTCGGTCTAGTCTAGGTTTTCTCACATTTAATTTGTTATAATTGCTCTATTATTTTTTACTTGAAAATACGTCTTTATTACAAGTAATCAATTACAAAGATAGTATATATTTTAGTAGTTATAGCAAGATATTTTTGGAAGTTCATGCCTCTCAGGCACACACTCTCTCTAACTTCTGGTAATGTACTATTTTCCTCACCATGTATCTTATCATTCTTATGAGTTATGACAACTCATGGCTCTAGTACTACACACTTAGCTTGGGAGCTCTTGGCTTGCTTACCCATGACTTTAAGTTGGTAACATTTATAGCCTATCTATCATCTTTTCATCCTAATTAAAAGGAATTTTTTTATTCTAAGGCTATTCTCTTTTGAGTTGAATTTAACTTAACTAATTAAACTAAAGTGAACTAAAATGTACAAAAATGAATATAATACGCTAAACTCAAAAACCACTAAAATAGATTGACATGATCGAACTAACTTAACTTAATTGAACTGAACTACTCGAAACAAAAGCTCAAAATATCAACAAGGTCTAATTAAACCAATTCTTAAAGAATGATATTGTATGAGGTAATCTTTGGTTCATATCTTGGTTCATATCATTGATAAGTAGTTCATATTGTCAAACTTAGTAATCAAAATCAAAGATATATAAAACATACATGCATAGTACTTTTGTGAAAGTTTAGGACCTAAGTGTGTGCTTAATTCAAAATTGGATTGGAAAAAAAAATAGTCATTAACTTCAATGAGCTCAATTTTGTTTTTTAAGGTTATGATTGGAAACATGATATAAAATAAAACTTAACATAATGCTCTGATAGATAAGTGAAATTAGCTAAATTGATATGGTAGTTGAAAATTCAACACCTTAAATTATGATGTTATATTTAATAGAAGCTCAATTTCAATCAAATTATGAGCTTAAATTCTATTTCAACTCTATTATCTCTCGATATCTTTTCATTTATATAAGGATATACTCCTCCATTTCACCGATCTCAACTCTGTATTCAAATAGTAAAGAAACTTTCTTGGTTTCACTTCAAATAGCCTTTGGAGAGTGGATTAATTAATGCGGAAGTTTGCACGGGGTACTTCAATTGACAACATTATTCCTCTCAAATGAGGTTTTTTTACCTTCTCAACTCTCAAAACCGACATTTTAGTTAAGGAGCAGGAGGTCCTTCACCCCTCTCATATGCATGTATGAATTTGTTATTTCCTTTTTAACTAGTACATACATGACAATATGACATTATCTCAATAAGTCAAAAGATATTTTGCATTAAAATTTTGAAATATAGACCCCTAATAATGGTTGGAACTTCTTGAATTTTTTTTTTTTTTTTTTTCCAGCTGTTAACATCCAATGCCAGGTGTTCAATGTTCACCACATATTCTTCCTGAAAAATAACGTATAGTAGTACACTTTTAACTTTAGAGAAAGTGAACAAAAAATGTAACTATATCTTCAACTCTTCAAGTATGAAATAATCCCACGTGAAAGGCTAGCTTCAAGCCTTCAACATGAAACGACTTCAATGTAGTTCAAAAATTGGAGTCATAAGACAACCAATTTTATTTTCGACCATTGAGCAAACTAGGGGTCAAAAGGCTCTTCTATTATTTCGCCTCCTTAAGCATAAGACAAACATTTTAGATAATTAAGTTAATTGATGCTTCAAAAGTAAAGAAAATAAGAGGTTTTGAGCATCAAATACATATCAAAAAAGAAAAAGTTAACATATCTAGCAAAAAAAGTTAGCATATTTATCGACACCGCTCTTTTAAAACTTAACACTTGTCATCTCTTTGCAATCTCGCTCCTATTTTTTTAGAATTTTTTAGAGAAGAATATTTTTCTTCCTCACATCTTTATGCTCTTCTTTAATTTCGATATGACAGTGCTATCGTTGGTTTTAAAGTATAAGTTATATAATTATTCAATTCCTAGTTGTATAATCACCCATATACACAAATAATATGAAACTCGAACTAATTACATTTCATCATCGATCTTATTTTCTCTTTGGAAAGGCATCGATATTATTTGTATTTGTACGTAGTTCTAGAACTACGTACTATCATAGTATCATATTGACCGGTGGTTTATTAGGGTAATTATGCCCAAACTTTTAGCTTAACCTTTGTTATTATGGATTATATATCCATCTAATTTTACCATCAAAATTTTCTATGTTACTAATTAAAAAATTTATCACTGATGAAAATTAAACTTAAGGCTCTTTAAAGTATTGGGTTTTACAATTACATCGTAGTATTATATGGAGTATAACATATGTATGCAATAATAATCAATTAACCATATATTATTATATGAATCTAACACAAAAATTTGCATGAAAAATCTACTTTTCATGCATGAAAAATCCAACATTAAAGGGTAGTGTTGAAATTATGTACTCATTCCATAAAGTTATACTTCGTATAGTTATACACTTATACAGTCAATGAACAATGTAATGAGTTAAGACTAGGTACATGTAAAAATTGTGATTATTATCATTTATTTTAGAGTGCGTTTTGTGTACAACACGCCACATTTAATGCAAAATGTGCGGCATGCATAATGACAAACAAATCTGACGCGCGTCAGTTGTCAGAAAAAAAAAAAAGAAAAAAAAAAACACATACACATGCACACCAAATGCGTGAAAACCAAACTTAAACCAACATCCCATAAATGTGCTGTTTTTTTCTCTCTCTCCTCCACCTCTTTTATTTATTTCTTCATTCATCATCATAATGTAAACACAATATTAAAGCAAACACCTCTTTAATTTAAATCCTCTTTTTTTTTTTTCCAAAATCAAGCAAACACAATATTAAAGCCTAATTTTATACAAAAAGTTAAGTAACTCCTCCAATAAAAATTAGTAACCCCTGAAAAATTTAAGAAACCCCTTCAACAAACATTAGTAACCCTAAAAAAAAAGTTAAGTAACATGTTCAACAAAGATTAGTAACCCAGAAAAAGTTAAGTAACCTATAACCCCTTCAACAAATATTAGTAACCCCAAAAAAAGTTAAGTAACCCTAAAAAAAAGATAAGTAACCCCTTCAACAAAGATTAGTAACCCCTAAAAAAGTCAAGTAACCCCGTCAAAAAAATAAGTAACCCCTTCAACAAAGATTAGTAACCCCTAAAAAAGTCAAGTAACCCCGTCAAAAAAATAAGTAACCCCTTCAACAAAGATTAGTAACCCCTAAAAAAGTCAAGTAACCCCGTCAAAAAAATAAGTAACCCCTTCAACAAAGATTAGTAACCCCTAAAAAAGTCAAGTAACCCCGTCAAAAAAATAAGTAACCCCTTCAACAAAGATTAGTAACCCCTAAAAAAGTCAAGTAACCCCGTCAAAAAAATAAGTAACCCCTTCAACAAAGATTAGTAACCCCTAAAAAAGTCAAGTAACCCCGTCAAAAAAATAAGTAACCCCTTCAACAAAGATTAGTAACCCCTAAAAAAGTCAAGTAACCCCGTCAAAAAAATAAGTAACCCCTTCAACAAAGATTAGTAACCCCTAAAAAAGTCAAGTAACCCCGTCAAAAAAATAAGTAACCCCTTCAACAAAGATTAGTAACCCCTAAAAAAGTCAAGTAACCCCGTCAAAAAAATAAGTAACCCCTTCAACAAAGATTAGTAACCCCTAAAAAAGTCAAGTAACCCCGTCAAAAAAATAAGTAACCCCTTCAACAAAGATTAGTAACCCCTAAAAAAGTCAAGTAACCCCGTCAAAAAAATAAGTAACCCCTTCAACAAAGATTAGTAACCCCTAAAAAAGTCAAGTAACCCCGTCAAAAAAATAAGTAACCCCTTCAACAAAGATTAGTAACCCCTAAAAAAGTCAAGTAACCCCGTCAAAAAAATTAGTAACCCCTTCAACAAAGATTAGTAACCCCTAAAAAAGTCAAGTAACCCCATCAAAAAGATTACTAACCCCTTCAACAAAGATTCGTAACCCCAGAAAAAAGTTAAGTAATCTCTTTAACAAACATTAGTAATCCTAGAAAAAATTAAGTAACCCTTTCAACTAAGATTAGTAACCCCATAAAAAGTTAGGTAACCCCTTCAACAAAGATCGGTAACCCCTAAAAAAGTAAGTAACCCCGTCAAAAAAGTTAAGTAGCCCTTTCAAACAAAATAAATACAAATTAATAAAAAAGAAAAAAAAAATCGCAAGAAAACTTTGATTTCCTACCCAAAAAAGGCGTAAAAATATTTTTGTGCTAAAAAAATAAAAATGATAGAAAGTAGATCAAGATCATTCGAAACTAAAACCAAGCAAAAAAAATGATGAAAAGAATAAAAGATTCAAATAATTGAGGTGGGGAAGAGAAATAAAAATAACTAGTTGAAATGCATGTGGTCAGTGAATTATTAAAATTTGAAAAATAGGAATTTTCTAAAACTAAAAACCAAAAAAGAAACATGAATACTGCACAAGAAAAAAGAAAAAAGAAAAAAAAATAAAAGAGTTGGCCTAAAACTCAATGGACTCTTTTACTTAGTGGGCCTGCCGCACCATTATCTATTATGCGGCAGGCCACATAATTAATTTTATTATTAATTAATTAATTAATTTATTTTTTAAAGAAAGTGAATTATTGTCCTTGAGCATATTCGATCACATGTATTTGGTAAAGCATATCCAAAAGCACAAGCGCAGCTCAATTCTTTGCAATGCATGGGCTATAAATATATGAAACTACTCTTCTATTATTTTATGTGGCAACTCGAGCATGTATGATGGATCGAACATTAGGTTTCATGCAGGGTTTAGGAATTGCAGTGCAAGTCTCCTTTGGCAAAAAAAAAAAAAAATATGTTCATCATACATGTTTGATATTTTGTAGTCCGGTTTGATTTGATGTTATATTAAGTCGGATTTGTTTAAATATCAAACTACATCAAACCAGACCGCAAATTAAACAACCTTACATGTAAGCATGAAAATGCATGCCATGGATAATTTTGATTTTTGCCAAGGGAGACTTGCCTTGCGATTTCCCCTGCATATAAATATATATATATATATATATATGGAACTATCGCACTAATAGTTCTACATTCATCTGCAAATACCGTACTATTTATGTCAAGGTATGTAATTTTCTTTGTAATGTATTTATTAAAGTAGTCATTTGATATTAAATTTTATTACAAATGACTTTATCAATTATTTGGTTTTAATTAAATACAAACACCTCAGAAGTGTTGGAGGTGGGAGCGTGATCCTTCAAATGGAGATCTTCTTGGTGAGGGACTATTTGTTATGGTTGGTGATACTATGTTTTGGAATCTAAAAATTATAATTGGGTTTGATGTAGTCACACAAAAATTGAAGAAATACCCGTTGTCTGATTGTCAACGAGAGTCTCCACACAACTACAATAACAACTATTATATCCCTCAGTCGAATTGTGTCTAGTGAAAGGATGCTTGTCATTGTTTGTTTGTTTGCTTGTCATTTTTTCTAGTTCACAAGCCAATTATAATGAGTTTTGTTTATAGTGTCAGAATATGATCTAATGATGCCGTACACATGTAAACCATGCGCATCAGGGAGTTTAGGCAGTAAGATATAGGGTTTGTAGCAGCTATGGTTGCACAGGTAAGATATACTCCCTCCTTTTTTGTTGCAACATTTCAAAAATTGCACTATTTATCTTTTATTTTTTAATTTAATTTTATAATTAATGTATGAGGGGGAATATAGTCAATATAGATCTCGTTCGATTTGTCTTAGTGTGCAATTAATTAATATATAATTTTGATAATTTATACAAATATATAATTAGAGTTATAAATTGTTTAAAATGTATCTTGGCAAGTGTAAAAGTGATTTGTTGCAACTGAAAAACGAAAGGAGTATAAGAATTTCATTTTATTAAATGAATGCGACAAGAATCTTTTTTTCTTTTTTTTTTTAATTTCATTTCTATTTAACGTTTTCGAAAAAATTAGCTAGAGTGGCCACACCGTATATATAAGAATCTATTTTTCACAAAAAAACTAGGTTTTCCGCCTGGGCGATGCCTCGGGTAATGGGTCTAATATATGTGTAACAATGAGAAAGACACTTAGGCCCTGTTCTCGTCAACTTATTTTTGTTTAGCTGAACTTTTTTTTGCTGATCTGAACTTATTTTTACTCATCTGAACTTATTTTTATTGAACTGAACTTATTTTTGCTGAAATCATTAACAATTTATTAAGGATTGAAACTTATTTTTGCTGAAAATAAGTAAAAAAAAAGTCGAGGAAAACAGGGTCTTAATGTGTTATTTTAGTATGTCACGTTTGATATTTACTGGGCTTACTTAGTTATTTGTTGGTGTAAGAGCGTAGTCTTATATAGAGCCGGCGGCTTTTCTCCCACTTTCTTTCTAGGTAGGCTTTTTTTTTTTTTACCCAGAATAGCCTCTTTAACGCCTCACTCCTCTTTCTTAAAATGGGAGTCGACTGCTCTTTCTATACTTTGATGCGCAGGGGCGAAGCCTCAAGTCTCGTAGAGACGCAGGTTCTTTATCTTGTTATTTTAAGTGACAAAAAACAGAGGCAAGGACCTGCTAGATATACTTGATATTAAGACCAAAGCTAGTAGTAATGCACTTCTTGAGCATTAAATGAATAATAAGATTGCTAGCCTCTAACATCAAATTTTTTTTCTTTTAAATCGTCCTCAATGAAAACTTATACTTCGTAACATTTTAAGTAAACTACGGTGAATATTACATTAAGCCTAATGAAATGAATATTGCATGATAAGTAAGTGAATATATTGAATACAATCTCCGGGTGTATAGTAGTATACCGATTACATGGCTAATAGGTTTTTTTTTTTACGTATTTTGTATCAAAGATTTTCGAACATTTTACACTTTGTCAACCTTTTTTTTTTTGTTAGGGCACTTTATCGGCAATCTTTCCACTTTTTCTTGGATCTGATGATAATTGACATGAGTATTAGTGAAATGATTATTATTAATATCATCATTTAGTGATGTATCGACATTAATGAATACCCGGTCCGATACCCGCACAACCCGATCATTAAAAACGAGTAATTTTGGGGCTAAAAAATTTTTTTACAAGTCGGGTACCCGCATGCTGGGTATCCGAAAATTTTTGGGCCAGGTACGAGTATCAAAATTTGTTGTTCCGGGTACCCGATACTCAGTTCTATTTTTATATTTTCATTTTTCCAAAAATTTTTTAGTTTAGCTTTGTTTTTCTATTTTTTTTGGTTTAGCTTTGTTGTAATTCTTACTCCTATTTTTTTATGTAGCTTTGATTTTTCTATTTTTTCTTTTCTCTTTATTTTTAATATTTTTGCTTGTATGATTTTTTTTCTTTTTCATTTTACTATTTTTCATGTCTTAGTGATGGACTATGTTAGTATGTCACCTCTTTATTATTATGAAGTGATGTACTATGTATTTTATGTTTTTTCCATGTTTATTTTTCTTTCACTCTTGTTAAAAAAAAAAACAAGTTTGTAATTTGAAGTAGGAGCTTAAATTTCTAATTTGTCCAACAATACTTTACTTTAAAAAATAATAGGAAAATAAAATTGCGGGTACCCGCTTATTTTGGGTACCCGAAATTTTCGAGTAGTAAAATTCATTACCCGCAAAGTCGGGTACCCCGCAAGTGCACACCCTGATATTATAGACCCAACATTTAAAAATAAAAAAAAATAAATTAAAAAAAACTCTTTAAACTTTGAAAAAACTCTCAAAACTAAATTTCATCAATATAGCGGGGAAGATCGCTGAACTGGCAATGGTAGACGGTGAGAATTCCTCCGCCAGCGTTTCGCTAAAAAACATAAGTGTTATTATGGACCAACTAATGATTGATGAAATTCTGCCTCGACTTCACGTAAAATCTCTAGCTCGATTTAAATTAGTTTCCAAGAGATGGCCCGGAATCTTACCATCTCTAGTATAGAGTTTGCCAAGTTACACTTGAAATTCTCTTGCCAAAATGACAGCAACCGCCAATTCATCATACAGTCCTATGGGCTGATACCCTACTGTGAGCGCGTTAAAGTGAAATGTACACGGCTACCTAGCTGGTTGTATACTGTTGTGGATTCTTGTGATGGCATTGTGTTCTTATATAAGCATAGCCGTCTTGAGAATGAGAGGCATTGTTTCTTTACGCATTGTGTTCTTGTGATGGCATAACCATGAGGATTGGCACGTTCCTAGTCCCCTAGGTGTTCACGTTTCGAAGGCACATGGTTTTGGTTTTGTTTCTTCATTAAATGATATATTGGTTGTTGCTTCTTTTGGGACTCGCAGTACGGTTGATGATAGCAGATTTCGCGGGTTTTATGTGTTCTCACTCAAGGATTTGAAATGGGAAAGAATTCTTGGTAGATTTGATTACATACTAACTCCTAGCCAGTGTTGGAAGTGGAAGAGAGTACGTGGTCAGTCGGATGAGGAGAGGATTGCTAAGGGACTAAAAGGCGATGCAGTTATGGTTGGGAATAATATGTATTGGGCTTCCGGCAATATTGTTGGGTTTGACTTACTGAGAAAAAAGTTGAAGGAATACCCGGGGTTGGACTGGCAATGTGAGTATCAGGAGCTCCAACTGTTTCGGGTGAAGGGATGCTTGGCATTGTTAGGTTCTAGAGAGAATGGTGAATCGGATTTTTGGGTGTTGACAAATCCTAGGGACTGGAGTTCTTAGCAGAAAACTTTGTCTATCGATATCAGCAACATTTCTCTGCTTACTTTCTCCGAGACAGGTAAGTGTTTGGTGAGACAATCCGAGGAGTTCAAGCTAATTGATGCTAGTAAGGAAGCTCTAGAATCTGCCAAAGATGGTGGGTTTTTTAAGCGTCAGGGGATTACCAAGGACCATGTTGAGAGTCTCATTTCGCCTTTTGCACTAATAAAAGCCGGCGAAAAGGAAGATGAAACCAAGGTATTGGTTATGTTATTTTGGAAGTTTTTCTATTCCTTTACACTCTGTGTCACTACCATTCGAGATATTCTCTAACAAATCAGCAATGTCACAATCATGTTTTTGAGTTATGACCACCATTTTCACACTTGAATTTGCTAATTTGATGTTAAGGAAACGTCGTTGTTTTATTCACTCTTCATTTCTTGAATTTGTACTCCATTTTTTCCTAAAGAAACAGAAATTGATTACTGAAAGATTCACACCCAAAAATTAGAATAATTGTATCAGAAACAGAGGGGAAAAACAGAGTAGAACGAATAAAGCAGAGAAAAACCAGAGTACTGTATGCAATGAAACAGTTGGGCTCCCAAAACTTGTTTATTTGACCACTGGTGCTTTGATTTTTCCTATTTGGAATGACTAAATGGGCTTCTGTGGTAATGGTCTTAATCTAATTAATTTTGCTTCTTTAAACATTAATATTACAGAACTCCAAGCCTCTTACGGCAAATAGCATGCTCCTAGAAGACGAACGGTAGCTATGATCCTATGACTATCAGTTGCTTATTTAATAGTTTAGCAGTTGCAATATGTATTTATCTATTCCAGGAGTAAGCGATGGTGCTTATTTTTGTTGTGACAGCGGTGATAGTGATGATGAAGATGATGATAGTGAAGCTGAAGAAGATGATGATGATAGTGATGATGGACTTTCTGAAGAATCTGAAAACCTAGAAGAGTCTGATGATAATGACAATGATGACAATGACGAAGATGATGATGATGACAATGATGCATTGAAAGATGGCAGTGACGATTGATCGCTAAGATGATGGGAAACTAACAGTGGCTTTATCCAAGTGAAAGAATGAAGGAAATAAATGAAGTGGCATTCACTTTCTGCACCTCCTTTCCTTTTTACCTTGTGTTCATATTTCGCAGGGTTGTAGTAAGTGTTTTGCTTTAGATTTAGTTCTGCCTAGGAGTGTTATAGTAAGTCGATCACGAGCTAGGAGTTGCTCAACTCGTGTTTGTTAAGTTTCGAGCCGAGTCGAGTTGCTCATGAACGGCTCGTTAAAAATACTGGTTTATCTCGGCTTCTAATTTATAATGGATTATATTTTCTTTTCTTTACAAATTTTATTCTTTTTATCATTGAAAATTTTATTTTTATCCAATTTTAAAGTATTTGTCAATTCTAAAGACAAATTAATTGAAATAATTGTCAATCATGCTCAAGCTACTCGCGAACTACTCAACTCGTTAAGCATCCCTTATGCCTAAAGAAATCGATAATATCCTGTTAACTTCTTGTGATCCATCGTCTAATGTATACTACAATTAGGCGCAAGAAGTTTGTTCTCCTTTAAATCTTCAGGTGAACTTCCCTAATCTTAATTCACCTTTAGAAAAAAGTACCTGTGAACTTCTAAATTTGGCTGAGCATTAGGGATTTATTCTCTTTAATTACATGTATACACATTGGAGTATATTTGGGAATTGAATATGCTCATAAGAGTATAATATAAAAAAATGAATAAAAAAAATATGTAGATGAATTAGATAATATTAAATATTTCAAGATGCTAAAATATCTTTATAACTGGAATTCAGTTAGGATTTTGTCTATAGATGATAGCTTGCTCTACAACGGTTAGCATTTGGAGAGATTGTAAATAAATAGACCAACGCATTCAAATGTTCTTCAAATAACTTTTTTTTTTTCTCGCAAAAATTTATTAGGTAAGGAAGTTAACAAATAGAGATTAAAGATGGCGTCATATGATAATGAAGGAAAAAGGATGAGGTTATTTGGTGCAGTTATTGAACGAGAAGAATTAATAGCTGCTCACCCTGCAATCAATAATGACAGTCAAGTTACGAAAGCCGAAAGCAATACCCTCAACCTTACTGTTTGTCGTTCTCTAATGGAAATAGGAGAGAGCTCCACTTCTCCTAAACCTGTGATCAATGAGGACAGTCAACTAGCGAAAGCCGAAAGCAATACTGTCAATGCTATCTGCAATGGTGAAGTGATTCAAGTTAAAGAAGGAATAAACTGCAAAAAGTTTAAATTCTATAACTTTATTCCTTATCCTTCAACTGAGCTCTACTTCTGCTAATCCTGTAACCAACAATTCCGGTCCAATATCAATAGTCGAAACCAATACTGTCAATGCTATCGGTATTAGTAATGGAATAATATCAGCAGTGCTGATAATGTCACTGTTATCAGCTGTGATAACAGTAGTGTCATTAACCAAGCTGATGATGTTGTTTTGATTAATAATGCTAATACCGGAGCTAAGTCGCGAAAGAGGGTAGCAAAACAACCCAAGAGAGTACCAAAGCCAAGCAAAGAAGAGACTGATAGGGCGAATATAGATCCTCCTCCGGATCTTCCTGATGATTTCAAGGACATGGGCTGTAATGATGAACCTACACTTGTAACTCGAAAATATCTTTATGTTTCATTCAGATATTCTAGAATCACAAAAACAATTTAAGATTGATAAAAGTGTAAACAAAAGTCCAAATTTTTTTAGCGACGAAGAAAAGGGAGAGATGAAAGTGACTCTTATACTAAAAAGACACGATACTGGGGCTTTCGATTTGTGCCTATCAAAGTGGCAGCGCAGTCTAAAACTAAGTCGTTGGACAATAGTAAGGGAAAAAGATGTCATGTGCTACAACGTGGCTGGACGGAGGCATTGGCTTAGAATGATCTGGTTATGTTGTTCAATTGTGGTCGTTTAGGTATGGTGACCAAAAAAAGCTTGGATTTGTTATGCTCAAAATATATGGTTAGACGGTCATGCAGTTACGGTGAACAAAAGAAACTTGGGTTTGTAATGAGGAAGTAGATCTTTAAGGCCAAACAAGGATTTACAATATACTACATTTATTTTTAAATTTTTCATTAGTAATTGTTGGTTTGTTGTAAATCTTACTACTTTTCTTATTTAGTGGTCAACTATTTGTTTATGTTAGTTTATCTGGCTAAATAAGACGATACATGTTTATTAATTTTACAATAGTTATTAGTTAGACTAAGTCTTATGTGTGGCCTGCCATACCACTACTTAGTTTGAGCTCAATCATTATTAGTTTAAGCTTCTTTATTATTATTATTTTTTTTTTATAATTCATTTTAGTTTATTTTCCAACACTCTTTTCAAATAATTTCACTTCTTCACCTTTATTATTTCAAGATATTTTTGTTCTAGACTACTAATTTTTTGATTTTTTTTTTTTTTNTTTTTTTTTTTTTTTTTTTTTTTTTTTTTTTTTTTTTTTTACAATTTTCTTCTTTTTTGTCTTTATTCTATCTAATTAATGTTTGCTTTGCACTAATACTCATTGATTTATTAAATAGAAACTACAGTGATGTAATTTAAAGCAATTTAATGAACCGATTAGCATTTTTTAATCAAAAGTTAGTTGCTTTTTGAAAATTTGTTGCTTATTGTGAATATTATAAGTTACTTTCATGAAATATAGGTATTATTGTATTAAGTATAGTAGTGTGTGGTCATAAAATGATTTAATTACTAATTAGTTGATTTTTTAGAGTTACTAACTACGTAGTCATTGATTTTGGGTTACTAATTTATGTGTATGGGGTTGGTAACCCCAAATTCAGAAGTTAGTAACCCCCAAAAATAAGTTAGTAACCTTAAAAGAATAAGTCAATAACCAAAAAACATAAATCATTAACCCCAAATTCATTAGTTAGTAACTCCAAAAAAAAAAAAAAAAATAATAATAATAATAGTAATAGTAACCCTAAAACCAGTAACTCCAAAACCCCAATTTAGTAACTCCAAACACAAAAATCAGTGACCTCAAATGTAGCAATTAGTAACCCCAAATTTACTAGTTAGTTATTGACCCTAAATGTATAAATCAGTAACCTCAAGTCATGTGGCAACCCCCAAAACATAAATTAGTAACCTTAAACACATAAATTAGTAACCCCAAACACATATATATCACTAGCCCAAAATCCAATGGTTAGTAAGTAGTAACCCAAAAAAAAAAAACAGTTATTAACTCCAACTAAATATTTTGAATATGGTTAAAAATTTAGTATTATTAAACTACACCAATATGGGTCTTTGTTTATAGAGAATTAAAAAACATGAATTTTGATATTTTTATTTTACTTTTTAGAGATGTAAATTTTGTAATATATACATTTGAAAAATAATTATTGTTATTATTTTCTCTCTCCAGTTGTGATTTGATGAGAATTATTGTTGTTGAAAAATAAAGCAAAGAAACATAATCTGCATGCCATATCGTCAACTGAGTGTGTGGCCAGTTACACAGAAAACGGACTCTATTAGTTAATGTAGTTAGTAATGTACAATCACTTACTCCGAACAAATCTTGTGTGTGGTTTACAGCCGTCAATTTGGGTCAAGGCTACCAAATTTAACTAAAACTAGGTAACTAGGGGCCTAATTTTACTGAATTGAAGGTGACCTGGCCTAATAACTGAACAAGTGAACTATAGATGTTATGATAGATAAAATGGATTGATTTGAAATTAAACTGAACTATCAACTCCACTAAGCAGAAATGAACTAGCTAAAATATCAACAAATTGAATTTGATTGAAATAAATTGAATTTAATTATTTAAATAATATTGAATTAAATCAAAATTTTGATATAACATAACTTAAGTTGAGTATTTAACCCAAATTATAGTGTGAATAAAATTTTCCACCCAAAATTTAGTGAAAAAAGTATTCACCTCCCTAATTTATAAAGAAAAATACACTTCCTTCGTTCTCATATATTAGTAAAATTTAAAATTGAATTAAAATAAAAATTATGTTTGTCAAAAACTAATTAAATTGAGTTGTTTCTACAATTCAACTGATTGGCCCAAGTCCAATCTAAAATCAACTGAACTACTGAACTATATTGGTTTCTAAATTAATTAAACTGAACTGAACTAAATTAAAAATAAAGCAAAATTAACTGAACTAAAACAAACTGAACTGCTTCGGTATAACTAAAACTGGACTATTAAACTGTTTGACAATTGTAATATGGCTTACTACACCATGTGATTAATCTTTCAAGAAACTCTCATCCATTCATACAAGTAACCATAGTTATTGATGAAAGTAACATTATTTATTTATTTTGTTTGTAAAAGTAACTCTAATTTAGCATGCGAGCAAAAAAATAAACAAGATAAAAAGTAACTCCATTGTTATTTTTTTTTTTTTGATGAAAAGGTTAGAGCAATAAATTAAAAGTGGGAAAGTCCGGAGCTATCAAGATTGTATAACCATTGTTTACTTAAGTAACACCAATACTTTCTTTTTTTCTCATTATGATAATTAAAATTAAAGTAACCCTATTTATTTTTATGAGTAACCATATAATCCTGTTCGAGTAACTCCTCTTCTATTCTAGTAATTCCAACTCTTCAGTCATATGTATGCTCCAAAAAACTTACGTAGTACTTATCAGTTATCATGAGGCTGAAGAAAAGGGAAATCAGAGTTGTGAGGATCACCACTCTGCTACTCGCACCTAAATCTCAAAATTGATCAATATGCAAAAGGAGATAATTCAGTTAAAGAAGAAAGAACATACATAGCATTTTTGCAGCCTATGCTCCTCATTTTCGGAACATTCCTCTCCATCCACAACTTGTGTGCATAATTTCACAATCCTTCAGTTAACTATCAAAGCAAGCTGAGCAAGATCTCATTGAACTGTCATCATCTGTTACAATTTTAAAAAACAGGAAATCAGAAAAGGGATTTTCAACCAAATTAGTTTCCTAGCATATCAGCATATACATTCCTCCAACACATAAATTAAAAA
Source organism: Suaeda aralocaspica (assembly GCA_016808085.1). Classification (NCBI taxonomy): domain Eukaryota; kingdom Viridiplantae; phylum Streptophyta; class Magnoliopsida; order Caryophyllales; family Amaranthaceae; genus Suaeda; species Suaeda aralocaspica. The sequence continues at coordinate 2,315,044 of PYUH01000040.1, read as the reverse complement.
TGATTAAATAAATAGAGTTGTACTGATTTGGAGCTACAAAATCAGTCTAATTTTCTTTCCCTCATGTTCACTAGAGGATACTTGGTTTTCATCCCCTGTACAAATATTGAACGGACCAAATGACAAGAGAAAGATAATGTCAGTCTTATAGAGACTCTTAGTACAGAATACATATGTTAAGTTTCGTGTTTACAAAACACGATGACGTGAAACATGAATGGTAAGCACAAATAACAAAATACAATCAAAGTGTAAAACATTCAGTCAAAAGAACTCTATGTGTGAAATGTGACTTCAACTAAACAATTATTATTAAGAATTTTTTAGGGCTATAAATTGTGGCTTATGATAAGCAGTTCTGATTCAAAGGTAAGGACCATGGCTTGTATAGTTCAACCATACGCCTGAATACACATAAGAATATGATGTTGTGGCGGGAGAATACAGGATCTTTCTTAGCATATGCTCCTCATTTTGGCATATTCCTAGTAAAGATAACAGCTTAAATAGCACGTTAATTTGTTCTGCTATACCCAAAGCAAGAACAAGAGCTTGTAAGAAATGTGTGCTTGGTGAATTACAGAGCGATTCTCCTCTGGCATGCGGAAAATGCTCAAAATGCAAAATTTCAGCCATGCCAAAGGAGACTTGCCCTGCCATTCACCACTACAGTCATTACTGTCACTAGGTACAAGCAATGACATACAAGGTCATGACAAAGTGAGTAAATTCTAGATAAATAAAGCATTTCGTTAATTTACTATTTGTATATGCTTTAATAATTCACTTTGCTTTTATCTCACCATCTATAACTAAGGCATCTAAGTCTTGTTAAGTAAACAACTAAAAAAACATTGACTGTTAAGCATTAATTGCAATTTTCCAACAGCAAATGGGAAAAGGTGGATCCTCAACTAGAAATTCCTTATAGCATATGCTATGACTTTCTCCAGAATACTATTAAACCAGGGGCATGATACTCAGCACAAACATAGCTCTTCATGCAGCAATTCGAGCATGTAGACTGAGAATAAGACTGATCTAGAAGCATATTGTGGGATTAAGAAATCAGCTTAAACCTCTTTTTGCAACAAATTCTTCTTTTTTTTCCTAACACCAAAAGGAATACCAGATACCAGATGCGTAAAGACCGCCACTCAGCTACTAAACCTCCAGAAGGACAAGATATGCAAAGGGAGAAAATTCAGTTAAAGAATTAAGAAGGAACATACATAGCATTTTTCCAGCATATGCTCCTAATGTTTGGTACATTCCTCACTAGCCAGAGCAATGTGTAGCTTAACTACAGCAATCCGACAGTTACCTAAACAAAACAAGGTGAGCAAAATTAGAAAATGTGTGGATTTGGTGAATTACAGTGCGATTCAATTCTCCTTTGGCATGCAGAAAATGCAACTATACGATGCTTGATTTCCGTCATGCCAAAGGAGACTTGCCCTGCCATTCACCACAACAGCAAACTGTTTGCAGTTTCAAGGACTATGAAGTATAAACCCTCTCTCATAGAGTAGATTCAAGAGTCAATTCTTCACCCCTTTATCTTTCTCAATAGCCCCTCTATCTATTGTTTGGGGTGTGCAGTTGTGCACCAAAAATGCCCACACCATCACCAAAAAAAAAAAAAAAACAATAAATTTAAAGCTGATAGCATGGTAATCCTTTTTATGCATATTACACGAAATATTATGCTCCATTCCATATTTAGTTAAGTCTAATTTACTTACAGTGTTTGATACCGTGCTACATTATGCAGATCAGTTTCATTAACTAGCAAACTAGTAAAAGTTCCTGCATGGAAGAATGTAGCTTTTGTACTCATATACTGATATACTCCATATCTTTTCAATAGATCAGTTAATAACCATAGATTTGGCCAGATCAGAGTACTCAAGATAGAGCACCGCACGTTGCGTGGTATCCGGTGCGCCCCTGTGGCCCTTGAAAATCCGGAGGACCGAGTGCCAACCACGCCCGGTCATACTCATAACCGCATCAAGTCTCCAAGGTGAACAACCACTGGTCAATGGAACAATGTAGGCAAGGGAAGTCGGCAAAATGGATCCATAACTTTGGGAAAAAGATTGGCTCTGAGGGTTGGGGAGCCAAGTCCCGTAAAGGATTGGCTCTCAGGCTGGGCACGGGGATCATAAGAAGTCTTTAGGGGCCGAAACCGATCGTGGAGGTGTTGTGGTAGTCCATCAAACGTGGTAAAAAAAGGGGCGAAAAAATTACAGGCAGGATGGCCCCTTCGGAGGCTTAAAACAAAGGCTATTATCCATTAATTTTTGGAATTCCGGAGTCTCGAAAAAAAAACTCCCGAAAATAAAACGAGGTGCCCTCAAGGTAAAAATATGAACCCAGACCAAAGGATTCAGGATAAAAAGGTCATAGGAGGGATGATTACAAGGTTTTAGACGGCTCCACATGATGAATCTGTAATTCCTTTCTCTGGAAGAAGCCGTAAGAGAGATCATAAGAGTTCTTTAGGGGCCGAAACCAATCATGAGAGGTTTCACGGTAGTCCATAGTACGTGGTAAAAAAAGTGGCGAAAAAATGACGAGGCCCGAGACGGCCCCTCTAAAGGCCTGAAACAAAGGCTATTATTCACTGTTTTTTGGGGTTCCAGTATCCCGGAAAAAGCTGCCGAAAATTGACCGAGGTACCCGTGACGTAAAAATATGAAACCAGACCAAAGAATTCTGATTGAAAAGGTTATGAGATGAAAACAAGGATTTAGATGGTTCCATATGAGGCTGTTTTTTCCTACTCCAGAAGAGACCGTAAGAAGGATCATAAGAGGTCTTTAGGGGCCGAAACCAATCCTGGGGGGTGTTGTATTGGTTCATAGCATCTGGTAAAAAGGAGCAAAAAAATGATGGGGCCCAGAACAACGCCTCCGGAGGCCAAAAACAAAGGTTATTATCTGTTGTTTTATGGAATTTCGAGGTCTAGGAAAAAAAAACTGTCGAAAATCGACCGAGGTGCCCATAAAATAAAAATATGAACCCAGACCAAAGTATTTAGGTGAAAAGGTCAGAGGAGTTATGATAACAAGGTTTTAAATGGTTCCAAATGAGACTGTTAGGCCGTAAGAGGGATCATAAGAGGTCTCTAGGGGCCGAAACCGATTGTGGGAAGTGTTGTGGTGGTCCACAGCACGAGGTAAAAAAAAAGGATGAAAAAATGATGAGGCGGGTGATGGCCCCTCCGAAAGCCTAAAACAAAGGCTATAATTCACTATTTTTTGGGGCTCTGGGGTCACGAAAAAAAAATGCCCAAAATTGATTGTTATGCCCGTGAGGTAAAAATATGAACCCAAACTAAAGGATTCAGGTTGAAAAGATCACATGAGCGATGATAACAAATTTTGACGGTTCCATATGACGCTTTTTTTTTTCCTTATACGGAAGAAGTCGTAAGAGGGATTAAAAGAGGTCTTTAAGGATCGAAACCGATCATCAGAGGTTCTAGTTGTTAGCCAGGTGGTAAAAAAATGGGGCGAAAAAAATGATAGGGCCCGGGACCGCCCCTCCGGAGGCCTAAAACAAAGCTATTACTCACTGTATTTTGGGGTTTCGGGGTCCCGGAAAAAACTGTCGAAAATTGACCGGTGTGCCTGTGCGGTGAAAATATGATCCCAGACCAAAGAATTCGGGTTGAAAAGGTAATAAGAGGGATAATAACAAAGTTTTAGACGGTTCCATATGAGGCTGTTTTTCCCTTCTCTAGAAGAGACTGTAAGAGGGATCATAAGAGGTCTTTAGGGGCTGAAACTGATTGTGGTGAGTGTTGTGGTAGTCCATAGCACGTGGTAATAAAAATGAGGCAAAAATGACGGGCCTTGACGACCCTTCCAAAGACCTAATACAAAGGCTATTATTAACTGTTTTTTTGGTTTCCAGGGTTCGGAAAAAAAACTGTCAAAATTTGACCGGGGTGCCCGAGAGGCATAAATATAAACCCAAACCAAAGGATTCGGGTTGAAAAGGTTATAAGAGGGATAATAACAAAGTTTTAGACGGTTCCATATGAGGCTGTTTTTTCCCTTTAGTGGAAGAAGCCGTAAGAGGGATCATAAGAGTTCTTTAGGGTCCGAAACCGATCGTAAGGGGTGTTGTTGTGATCCATAGCACGTGGCAAAAACACGGGACAAAAAAATGACGAGACCCAAGACAAACCCTTCGAAAGCCTAAAACAAAGACTATTATCCACAGTTTTTTGGAGTTCCGGGCTCCCGTAAAAAAAACTGTTGAAAATCGACCGAGGTGCCTGTTAGGTAAAAATATGAACCCAGACCACAGGATTTAGGGTGAAAAGGTCATAGGAGGGATAATAACAATGTTTTAGACGGTTCCACATGAGGTTGTTTTTCCTTTCTTGGGAAGAGGCCTTAATAGGGATAATAAGAGATCTGTAATGGCCAAAATCGATTGTGGGGGCGTTGTGGTGGTCCATAGCACGTGCTAAAAAAAAAAGGGGTGAAAAAATGACGGGGCTGGGACGGCCCCTCCGGAGACCTAAAACAAAGGCATTATTCACTGTTTTTTAAGGTTTCCGGGTTCCACACACACACACATAAAAAAAAAAAAAAAAA
>PYUH01000040.1:2290219-2309244 GCA_016808085.1 Suaeda aralocaspica | reverse complement strand
CACAAAAAAAAAAAAAAAAAAAAGCTGCTGAAATTTAACTGAGGTGCTCGTAAAGGAAAATATGAACTCAGACCAAAGGATTCAGGGTGAAAAGGTTATAGGAAGGATGATAACAAGGTTTTAAACGGTTCCGCATGAGACTGTTTTTTTTTCTCTCGAAGAGGTCATAAGAGGGATCATAATGGGTTTTTAGGGGCCAAAACCAATCATGGGTTGTTGTGGTGGTCCATAGCACGTGTTAAAAAAAATGGGGCGACAAAATGATGGGGCCCGAGACGGCCCGTCCGGAGTCCTAAAACAAAGGTTCTTATCTAATGGTTTTTGGAGTTCCGGTGTCCCGGAAAATAAACTGCCGAAAATTAACCGGGGTGCGTGTGAGGTAAAAAAATATGATCCCAGACCAAAGGATTCGGGTTGAAAAGGTCATAAAAGAGATGATATCAAGGTTTTAGACGGTTCCATATGAGGTTGTTTTTCCCTTTTCTGAAGGAGGCCGTAGGAGGGATCATAATAGGTCTTTAGGGCCAAAAACCGTTCGTGGGGGGAGTTGTGGTAGTGCATAGCACGTGGTTAAAAAATGGGGCGAAAAAATGACGGTGCTCGGGATGGCCCCTCCGAAGGCCTAAAACAAAGGCTATTATTCATTGTTTTTTGGGGTTCCGGGTCCTGGAAAAAAAAACTGCCAAAAATTTACCGAGGTGTCCGTGACGTAAAAATATGAACTTAGACCAAATGAATCGAGTTGGAAAGGTCATAAGAGGGATGATAACAAGGTTTTAGACGGTTTCATATAAGGATGTTTTTTTTTTCTTTTATGGAAGAGGCTGTAGGAGGGATCATAAGAGGTCTTTAGGGCCAAAACCGATCGTGGGGTGTGTTTTAGTAATCCATAACACGTGGTAAAAATACTCGGCGAAAAAATAACGGGGCCCAAGACAGCCCCTTCGGAGGCCTAAAATAAAGGCTATTATTAACTGTTTTTTGGGATTCCGCGGTCCCAGAAAAAACTAGACCGAGTGCCCGAGAGGTAAAAATATTAACCGAATCCCAGAACAAAGGTCATAAGAGGGATGATAACAAAGTTTTATACGGTTCCATATGAGATTGTTTTTCCCATCTTTAAAAGAGGTCGTAAGAAGGATCATAAGAGGTATTAAGGAGCCGAAACCGATCGTGGTGGTTGTTGTGGTGATCCATAGCACGTGGTAAAAAAACGGGGCGAAAAAGTGACAGGCCAGGACGATCTCTCCGAAAGCCTACAACAAAGGCTATTATTCACTGTTTTTTGGAGTTCTGGGGTCCCGGAAAAAAAAAATAAAAAATAAAATAAAACTGTCGAAAATTGCCCGCGAGGTAAAAATACGAACCCTGACCAAAAGATTTGGGTTGAAATGGTCATAAGTAGGAGTGTGAAAAACCGGACCGGATATCCGGATTTTAAAACCGGAAACCGAATCGGATACGGAATGAAGTTTTTAAAATTCGGATTCTGGATTTTTAAGGAAAACAAAATCCGGAATTCCGGTTTTCCGAATTTTCGGTTTTACTATCCGGTTTTTTAAGGGTAAAGATGTAAGTTTTAGAGAAAATTTTGGTATATAATTCGGAACCGGATACCCGATCCGGATTACCGGATATCCGAATTTCCGGAATTCCGGTTATTCCGGAGCGGAAACAGAACCAATTTTTTTGGTTCCGAAAATCCGGATATCCGAATTTCCGGATCGGAAAAATTCCGATATCCGGTTTCGCACACCCCTAGTCATAAGAGGGAAAAAAACAAAGTTTTAGACGGTTCTTGGTAGAGCTTGTCTTTCCCATATTCGAAAAAGGCCATAAGAGGGATCATCAGAGGTCTTTGAGGGCCGAAATTGATCGCGGGGAGGTACGTGGTGGTCTATAGCACGTGGTAAAAAAAAGGGGAGAAAGTAAGTCAAGGCCCCAGACAACTCCTTTAGAGACCTCAACCAAAGGCTATTATCCACTATTTTCTGAGGTTTCGAGGTCCCGGTAAAAAAGTTGCCAAAAAATTTCCGGGGAGCCCGTATGGTCAAACTATGAACCCAGACAAGGCGATTCGGGGTGAAAAGTCCCTAAGAACATCCCGTGAGAGCAAAAGGTTTGTTTTTACGTTTTTGAAACAACCGATCTAGAAAAGGGATGGTCATAGGAATGTCAAAGGAAGGGAATCCTATGGACGGAGTGAAGATAACAATTGTTTGAGGCAAAACAATTAATGAATGATGACATACGGCGTATGGTGGTATACAAGGCCTTGCCCAGGAAGCATTGCGTCGTGCAACATATATCCAGCGAGGACTCGCAGGACCCTAAATTTGTCTCCTCTCGGTGACAAAATCATTGCGACCTCAGGTCAGGTGGGGCTATCCGCTGAGTTTAAGCATATCAATAAGCGGAGGAAAAGAAACTTACAAGGATTCCCCTAGTCTGGAGTATATCAAAGAGCATATGCAATAGAAGATATTATTAGAAAAGAATACAGTGGAGGAAGTTAGAAGCAATGTTACTTGGAAAGTTGGAATGTACAATTTGTTAGAAGGTACTCAACTCAAGATTGAGCATAGGATACAATTGAATGGTAAAAATTTCACCAAACAAAAACAGCGCTCCTCCAAGGCAGTGGAATTCCTATGCCAACATTTTTATTGAAAACAGTGAATGATAAAACGATCCTTATTGAAAACAACAGAACTTACAAAAATGGGGTTACAACTAACGATCTTTCAAGGTGATCATTGCCAACTAGCAAAGGAGGCCAAGAAGGAGGATTTAGGAGTAGATACTATGTATTTGTTACCTGATGTTCCAGCTACATGTAATGCCTCATTTAGTAATTTATTGATGGTTGTAACAGCATGAACATTTAATTTTCCTAGTTCCTTAATTCACCAAAGGTGATCATTGCAACTATTACGGACATTACTCCAAGAAAAATCACACACAAACTCATTACTCTCACGGTAGTGGAATTACCTTGACCTCATTCTCCTGCAGCTGTCATTGTTATGAATGCATAAGATTAAGAAATCTAATAAGGTACATGCAGCTTTAAATGTATAAAAACTAATCAGACTTTAAGATTCAGTGGCAAAATCACAAATTAAAGCTATAAAATACAGAGAAATGCATAATACTACAGTAAGAAGACATAGTGTGAGAAAGATGCTAGTAAAAAAGATTGCAGGGAAAAATTATCGGGCAAATCTTCTTTGGCGGTGTGTTAACCTTGTAAATCTGTGAGATTACACAGAAACAGTTAGCAAAAAACTGCCACAGAAGGTTTGCCCAGCAATGCATCCCTGCATTTGGCAGCTCAATATGGATAAGTGAGGTAAAACACATATAAATATATAAACACTAAATAATACAGCAAAGCAATGCCGTTGCTATAAATAGCATATTCCCAGCACAACTAGCATGTAAATTTGATTTGCTAAGTACATACCTAAGAAGTGATATTTGATCCTCGAAATATAGTACAGAAGCACAACACCTTCTATAGAATCAACATTGAATATTCCAGGCACATCCTTAATTAAGAATATTTGAAAATACGGTCCTGTTCATATTCCAGGCTCTTAGCCTCTTATTATTTCAAGAAGAATCTTAAGCCCGGCCTGTCTTTACCAAGCAATGTTTGATCCCAATAGAGGAACCAGACAGATGTTCTTAGAAAGAAGTATCAAGATATGTGAATGCAGTAGAACTTGCATGACTGTAATTAAATAGACTGATAGACGTTAATAAAGGTTAATTTTAGCATGTTGCAAAAGCATATCCAAGTCACAAGATTGCATTTTTAATGGCATAATGCATGTCTTCTAGATATTAACAACATATACTCTAAGATAGGGAGTAGAAATGTGTTTCATCACATAGTGATAGTTTATTTAAGGTCAAAAACACTTGTCAACAGCGCACATCTTCTCAGGGTGCAGATAATGTATATGCATGCTTACTAACATGCCAAAAGTGAATTTCTATGCTACAAATTCCATTTAACAGTTTTTACCATGACAAGGTGCCATCTTAACGGGATAAATGGGTTGATTAACCTCCATTTTGAGCCTTAAAAGTCAAAACAATCTACTAGCATCATTGACTCCTATGAAATAGTGTATGTTATTCATCCAATCATCCAAGATCAAAGACTTACCTTCTCTGACTAGTAAGATATTCCCTTCCACTCGCTCTCGTTATGTCTTCTAGCTTCAGTGGTCCAGCGAGATAAGCATTAAGCATCTTGTAGTTGATTGCTACTTAAGTGAAATACATCTCAATGTTCAAGCCTGCAGATTAACGCTCATCAATGGTCAAAAAAATCGTCCTAATTCCAAGACATTCATTTCACTAAGCATGATTAACGCTCAAAAAAATATCATCCACATTTTAAGACATCATTGTTTAGCTTATTCGGACCTGACTCTAGAAAATTATCTACACAGAAATTTATTCGTGTCTATTTATCAACATTTAACACTTGGGTGATGTATGTTTATCTTTTCAAGATTGTATCTCAAAAACAGTGATATATGCATAAACTCAGAAGGGAAAAGGCAGTGAAAGCACTGAAATTAATCATGTTCTGATCAAGTCATTTTACGATTGATATGAAATGCAACAAGTGACTGAAAAAGGGGAAAAATAAACGAGATTATGAAGTAGTTAATAGTCCACATCGTCACTGATATACATCAATATATATTGAAAGGAACAAACTTATTGAGGGCTTGTGATTGAATAATGACACTCAAAATTCCTAACAAAAGATACCGAGCTATTTCAGCAATCAGCATAAAGGATAATAGTTCAATGGAAGAATCAAAAGGCCAAGAAAAGGAAAAAAAAAAAAGGCTAAATTAAATGGCTAATCTACATAGATATTCCCAAGCATATGCTATGTATTTATTTAGCATATCCAATTGAAGGTCCAAACCTAATGGTGCAATGATCATATCGTTCATGGATGAATTTGACCATTTAAAGCAAAGTTTAAGGTCAAATGAAATATATGCATCGAATCCAAAATACAGTTCCAAATTACCTTTATCCTATATAATCCTTTCAAGAGATGAAAAGTAAGAACTACTACAAAACACACTTTTCAAGCAAATCCCATAGAGGCTTAATCTTTGAACAAAACTACTTTACAATATTACATACTTTTAATTATGACCCTTTGTAAGCAACCCTGGCCCTCTAAGGGTCACTTGAAATACTTCTTATTCAGGAATTAGTGAAGAGGCAACATTCACCTCTATCCCTACGCTCCAACACCTATCCTACATCGACTATTAATTTTATCATAAGAAAAACAAAATTGTATCTAGGAATAGGTGAAGAGGCGGCATTCACCTCTTTCCCTACGCTCCAACACCGATCCTACGTCGACTATTAATTTTTTTTAATAAAAGATCCATGGCATGTTCTATATTGTCCAAAACACCAAAAGTGATTCTGAAGCCACATTTTCTTGTTTTCTAGGGGAAATTGTTATGCAGCCCTTTTCTCTCCTCTCAGTTAGTTCCTTATGCTAGTAAAATTGACATGATACTGCTTAAGTAATTATATGCTTAAAATGCCAGAGCCACCAAACTATTTGAATGGGTAATTGTGCGAAAAATTAGACCACATTGAATAACTTAACATTCAACATTCCACTAAGAAACCATTTAGCCAACTTCAAAACTCACTTTGCTAAATTCCTTGACATTTTTTGCTGTGGATGTCATTAATTAGGAAGATTGCAGCAAATTTTAAATACCTCATAAACATCAGTATTTACGCTGTTTTAGTATATAATTTTGAAGTGTTGAACATTTTAAAAGAACAAGTGCAACACAACTGAAGATTGACACAGAAATTGTTGCATGGGCAAGTTTCAGGACCACGATACCAATAAAAAAAAGAAATGCTCCTGCATATTGTAAAGCATATGCCTTACCCTTTATGGTATATCCAATTTTAAAACAAAATTAATCAGCATATATAAATACTTCCCAGGTGACTTTGATACATTACATGGGATCCTCACAAGAGATGATATTTGGTGTACAGGTGAATAACAGTGCAATTCTCCTTGGGCACACGGCCAATGCACACGCATATAATCAGCTGTGCCAAAGGAGAATTGCCCTGCTATTCATCAGCACAATTCAAATCCTCTAACAAAGCATAGAAGAAGCAAGTGATTATGCTTCTAACAATTATACACCTCTAACTATGGTCTTCTCTTTTTGACAGGTGTAAGGGCGCTATAGTGGAAGCCGGAAGGTAAAGTGGCAAAACAAATTCCTTGGAAAAACAGCAATGAGCCTTGCTTAATGATATGAATGAATATTGCAAAGTATGTCTAGCATATTGAATCAGTAGAGTTATTCCCAAGAGATTCTTTCCTTAAAACACAACTGACTAAAACTAATTAATAATAAAAGACGAATGCACCTTGTACCGAGTAATCTTTAAATCAGGCTAATTAATCCCCCTTTCCCGCTAATGATGCTATAGCTTTCATTTTAGTTTGTCCTTGCGATTGCCACATTTTCTATATAAGTAAACCACGCTAACAACGATTATCTACTTTTTATATAAGTAACCTTTTTTTTTTTGAGGAGATTATATAAGTAACCTACGCTTACAAGTTACAACGATTATCTTCTTTTTCTCTTTCCCGTGTGCTAAAAAAATGCTACCTACTAACTCAATAAAACTCTGAAAATAAGTAAAATTTTGGAAATGCTGCTCCTTAAAAAATATAATCATCATCCAAAGTGAAGTGTTAGGATCAAAGCAAAATTGATGGCAATTGTGTTACAAGAAAACCATTTTTTAACAATTATATAATCTACACTAATAATTTATGAGGAAATCAATCTGACGAAGTTATATGTTTGTGGCATATATATTAAAGAGAAAGAATGTAAAGGATGAAGAAGTAAAAGTGGAACATGAGTACATGATAACACAAAGTATAAATGCTTATTAGCATATTCCATAATAATTCTAAGCATATATTCATAGATTGCTAATTATATAGCAGCCTCTGGCTATTAGTTGAAGCATTCCAAATAATTAGAAAAAATGTAATCTACACATATGGTGGAGGAGAATAGCAAGGCAATTCTCCTTTGGCAGAAATAAACACGTACAATGCAAAATCCATCTTCTGCCAAGGGAGACTTGCCCTGTCATTTCTTCGCTAAGGTATAGGAAATAATAGAAGTTGAAATTTTCAGGGACAGTTTCATTCTGAGAGATTTGTGCATGATTCAACTGCAGAAGATAACAGCAAGAAGTTTGTTTGCTCAAAATTGTCAAGGTAAGTTGCTAAGATAATGTTTATTTAAATAGTGTAGTCTTAAACTTTTTCTCATGAAAAAAAGATGGCAAGTAATAGTAAAGATTATAAAAAAAAAAATAAAGGATAAAAAGAAAAGCACCATATGATGTTACTGCAGTTGATGAGAATCAATGTCTTACTGTCCTTCCTGTCATCTAAATGCTGCGCAGATCGTCCTTTCGTCACAGTCCAAGTGTTGGGTTCTTACACCTTGCCTATGAACAAAAAGGGCATCATAAGATATGAGGAAACTCTTGCACAAGAATTGCTTCTGGAAGCCATACCTCGGAGGTGAGAGGGAAGCATATCTTGAGCACCTTAGCTTGGCCAAACCATGCAGCTACATCTCAGTGATTAAGACCATGTAAAACCAAACACACCTCTTTCTACCAAGGAAGAGATGCCGTGCTGTATCGTTGCAAAATGCAGCCATAGGAAATAACTGAAAACATTAGCAGGAGTACTATACACGTAAGAAATTTTCTCCACAATAAAGCATGGAAAGGCTAGCAAGCTACTAATTTTTATTTTTTTTCAATAAAGTCCTTCATAATCTTTTGATACCTAGGATAGAGACATGGCAAGTGATAGTGTTGCATACTCCGATCAAACATCACTCATAAATTATGTTCTGCACAGCCAAAGGCGATATTGTGTGCGCATCATTCACGATAAACAAAATGAAGCATGAAATGGTTCACGAGTGCTAAGCATGAGGATAGAGCAAAAACCTGTCATTACCAAGTAATGTTCATAACTTCACACATGTGATTTGACAAAGGAAGCATATAGGTTTTCTTAAAGGACCAGCATACTAATGCACTAGTTACTAACCTGCGCACATAATTTCCATGTCTCATTTCCACAGTTGTTTCGTACACTGCATATTATGCAGGAAACTTTTAGCTTAATTATATCTTTTTAGTACTTTTGGTAGGATTATAAAGAAAACTTTCTGAATGAGTGAATGCCACACAAAATCAAACGAGAGTTTTATACATTATCAGGAAAGAATTTGATTAAAGAACACAGCCAATGAAATTGAACTAAAACAATTATACCAATAAATTAGAGTAACCTTATTTCTCTAATGTGCGAGACAATCATCTTTAATCAACTCTTAGAAGTATGGATGTGAAACCAGAGGAACTTATGGAGCCAAAAAGTTGCTCTTCGTAACAGCTTCATTGATTGGAAGTGGGAACGGTTACTAAAGGCTAATTTTAGCATACAAAAAAACATAATTAAGTCCTTGCATAATACTGCAATACAATGATCTGGACGAAATTGCATAAAGCATGACTTCTATAAAAATTATTCCAGCATCTCTATCTTAACACAGTACATCTAACATCAAAGTTGTAGTCATGTGGTATCAAATATGATGAAATCCTAAAAAAGGCAATAATAATAGCTTTCATCTCATAGAAATTGGGTCATTCTCTTGTGATAGAGTTTTCAAGCACAAAGCACTTATTTTGTGATGATGGTGAACAACAGAGCAATTTTTCTTCACCGTTCAGTTCATGCAGATGCATGCTTCCTAATATGCTAAAAGTGAACTGTCCTGCTGTAAGTGCCATTTACGAGCACAAGAATCCCTCACGCTAGTAATGCAAGCATCCAATAAGGCAACAACTACACAATAGCCACATGCATAGTTCCTTTCATGACAAGGCGTCATGTTTATGGAAAATATGCGTATATTAACCTTCAACTAGAGCCTTAAAAAACAAAACAGCTACTGTAACACCATGCATTTGACTATGAAGTAGTGTCTATTGTCAATCCAAGAAATAAAAAATTACTGTGTCTGAGCAACAATTAATTCCCTTTCACAGTTCCACTAATCTCGTGATTGTTTTTCCAGGGGTGCGACTTGATAAGCTCCTTGACGTGAGTTTGTTGCTAAATAACTAAATGCATCTTGAAGCTCTTGCTCTAGCCTGCAGCAACAATGAAAACTAATATGATTTAAGAACATCGAGGGTTTTAGGCAAAAAAACTTATAGACAAGTGGCTTTCCTTCCTTCCACAATAAAACTCTAGCATAAGACCATAAGTTAGTAATCTTGCAATAGGCAAAAGTCAGCACAGCCAGGTTATATATATTAAAGTAAATTGGCTTATCTATAAGTCATTTAGTAGCTATTTTTCTGCACTCTTTAAAATCGAAGTTATCAGTTTAAAGTATTTTCCTATCTCCTTCAAGCAGCCTTCTCATTAAGCATGATTAAATTCTCAACAAAACCCATCTTAATTACAAGACATTCAGTATATGTTTTGGTCAGTTCTTATCTTCTAACTCCTGAAATTCATTTGTATTCTGTAAAAAGTAATGTATGTTTATATATCTGAATTCCTAAGAGCCCATAAACAATATTTCAAAATTAATTTTCTAAAAAGGAAAAATGCAATGACAGCTTTGCAACTGAACTTGTTCTGTCTAACTAAGTACTACAAGAATGCAGAAAGATTCTGTCACAATCTGGCCTATTATGAGAATTGAATCTTCTTTTAACAATGTCTAAACTAGATGACATTCCAACAGACTTGTGAAGTTATACAGTTTATAAAATATCCCAAGTTTCCAGTGTTAATGGTAATAATTTTCTTTCAAGAAAACCATTTTAGACCTTTTGTTTATGAAATATCGAAGAGAAAGAATATGAAGGATAATGCTTTAGCAAGTTAGCATAGGACAATTCTTAACATATCATGCATTGCAATATATATATATAGAATAGACCAGCCTTTGGTGATTTGGAGTGGTCCAAATAATTATGTCAAAGGCAATCTAGACATGTAGAGGAAGAGTTTTGCTAGTTCTGTTCTCTATTGTGGATATTGTACGAATCCTTCATTAGTAAACTGATTTCGATTTTTTGAAAAAAGGGAAAATCTACTATACCTGAAAATAAATCTAAAGCAAACTAACACTTTCGGTCAAGGGAGACATATGCTGCCATTTCTTTGCTAACACAGCCATTGAAAATACAGTGGAAATCAAAATTTGTAAGAAATGGTCCAGGCCGAGAGATCTTTACATGATACAGCTGTAAAAGATTGAAGTAAGAAATTTGCTTTAACGTACAATTTAGACAACAAGGAAAGGTAAGGCTGCTAATGATTGTTACAGTGTGATCTTTTATTTTCATCTTATATCTCACCTAAAGAGATGGCAACTGGCAAGACCGCAAGAGAAAGCATTTCATGCTATCAAATTGACGTTACTTAGAAGCAATAATTTTCTAGAAGACGAAAGGCACTTTGAAAAAAAATAAGATTAAACAAATGCACCTGATTTTTGTAGCTGCTCCTGATCAGAACTGAACAGCCGTTCCTACCACTTAACCATTGTGCAGGTTGTCCTTTCTCATGAACAGGAAAGGCATCATAAAACTCCAAGATCAGGTTTTCTGTAAGAATCCTTTACCTGCAGACGAAAAGGATGCATCTCAACACTCAAGATCATGTAAATACTTTTCATGGACAAATATCAGAGGAAATGTTATTACCACCACAGCAGAGTCCCAAAATTTTACGGCTCAAGTCCTCATCAAACAGCTGCTACTATTGTACTATATACATTACAAGATGGGCTCTTTAAAAACATTAGATAAGTTGCAATTTTATAAGTGCAGTCAGAGCCAAAATCCCAAAACATCTTCAAATTCACACCAACAATGGAGTATGCTGCATCCTGTGCAACTAATATCAAGAAAAAAAATTCTAAAGTGACCAAAAAACTACTTGAAGTAAGATTTCAGGTCGTTGCTGTTTTCTGATACTCTGACTTATCTCTTGTCTCAACTTGAGCTCAACTATCTTAAAAGAAGCTTCTTTTATATTAAAAATTCTTCAGCAAGTGAAAAGCGTTATAATGGATTTGTTTTAAATATAGTTAGGCAGATGTTTCCAAATGTGACATTCTACTCAAACACTACATTAACCATCATAGAACGAAACAATAGATAATATTAGTGATACAACATATATTTAGTAGATGACAAGAGAATATCCTCCTACATACACCTTAAAACAGAGCTATTTAACTTCAATTAAGTATCAAATTTATATCAAATAGACACTCATATAGCTCTAGCAAGTATCACCCAAAAGCATTCACCAAATATAAACACATAAGGGAAAAGGGAAGGAGGGGTGCAGAAAGTTGAAACTACATCATCTATTTTCTTTATTTCTTCTCCTGGATAGCTATTGTTTCTTATCATCCGTAGTGATCAATAATTACCGTCATCCTACTAATCATCATCATTTGTCATTATCATAATAATCTTCTAGGTCTTAAAACTCTCCAGAAAGTTCATCATCGCTATCATCGTCATCTTCGGCTTCATCATCACTATCATTGTCAACTTCAGCTTCACCATCACTATCATCGTCAGCTTCAGCTTCAACATCACTATCATCGTCAACTTCAGCTTCATCATCACTATCATCGCTGTCCCAAAAAATCCAACAATTTCCATGCTGTAAAACATTGTCATTTTCTGCAAAATACTTGGAGTTCGGCAATGTTTTGTGAAGCAAATTTATTAGATTACGACCGTGAACAACACAACCATTGCAACCAATTTGGTCATTTCCAAACAGAAAAACCGGAGCATGGGGTCAAAGTAGTATTCCACCTATATATATACATAGGAAAAAAGCAGCTAACAGCTTCCGGTTCCCCAAACAAATCCTCTCATGAAGATACTAAAAAAAAAATCCTACTTCATCATATAACCAAAAGCTACATCTAAGAATTTCAATGCCAAGAACACGACACTTGATGGACGAGAAGCAAGAAGTATACTAATCACAAAAGATCGAAATTAGAACCATCACACATGTAAGCAGTTAGCTAAAACAAGAAAGAACAACAACTAGAAATGCTAAGAATAGAAACTTGCTACATAATCATACCTCCTCGATTTTATATTTCATTTCACCAACTCGTTTAATTATTGCATCAGGTGAAATAAGACTATCAACATGATCCTTAGTAATCACCTTACGCCTATAAAAAACACCATTCTCTTTAGCAGATTCTAGAGCTTCTTTACTAGGGTCAACCAGCTTGAACTCCTCGAATTGTTGCACCAAACACTTACCAGTCTCAGAAAACGTAAGCAAACTCACGTTTGTGAGATCAAAAGACAGTTTTCTGCCAAGAACTCCAGTTACTCATATTCTTCAACATCCAAAAATCCGACACACCGTTTCCCCTGCAACCTAACAATGCCAAGCATCCCTTAACTTGAAACAGTTCAACCTCCTGATACTCGGATTGCCAATTCAGCATAGGTAATTTTTTCAATTCTCTTTTGGCTACATCGAACTTAAAAATATTATTCCCAGCCCAATACATAATACCTTCAACCATAACACCCACACCTTGCAGTCCCTCAGCTATACACTCCTCATCGGAACGAGCACGCACTCTCCCCCAATTACAACACCGGTTAGACACTCGTACAAAATCAAACCCACCAATAATCCTCTCCCATCTCCCAACCATAGCCGCGAACACACAAAAAACACGAAACACAATCGGCTGATCCCACTCAACAGCACCAGTCCCAAAAGTAGCAACAATCACGTAGACGGCACATAACCAAAACCATTGGCATTCGAAACATGAGCTCCTTTCGGACCATTTATCTCCATAAAATCATCTAAAGCTGGATTCCAAATTGTAAACAAACAAACTCTTCCATCAAGATCACGCTCATCATTATGTCTACCATACTGATACAAACAAACAAGTGTCCACCATATTCAGCCAACCTTCACTCCAAAGATTCACCACTTTATCCAACCTAACTAAATCGTCACTCACATTGCTGACCTCAGCATACGGTAACTGCCAGTATGAATCATCAGCTTGATTCCGGCGAATTCGTCGTCTTGAGGATCGATGACAAAACGGCGTTTATCGTCGTTTGAATAACTGTATTTAAGGTGTGATTTTGCGAATTCACTACTTGAGATTATGGAATTCCATTATTTTGATACTAATTTTGAGCGAGTTAGCTGTTTTACTGGAATTCGAGTGAGAATTTCTTCTGTGAATAGGTAATCGCCGATGCCTAGGGTTTGCTGCGGATCGTCGAAGAAGGATGAAGAGGAGGAGTTGTCGTCGTAAGTGGTTGAGGATTTGGGAAATTTTGCCGCCATTTTTGATGATTTTTGAAATTTAACAGGAAATTTTTTATGGTAGATTTTTGTTCAGTATGGTTGACATTGTTGAGTTAGTGTGAGGTAAGGAAGAGTGTGTTGACTGTTGAGGAGTTGAAAAATAGTGTTAGAGTTTAAAAAGGAGTGTGACATTACTCCGTAGTTATTAATTAAGCACTGAGCTTCACGAAAGATAGTTTTGTAAATTGCAAGGATTGAACCTATGAATTCATGACCTGTCTTACATAATCTAAATTAATTACCAACTCATCAAGTGTTTTCAATGGAAGCTGATATTGGCACTCGTAAAATTAATATTGTCAATTCTCACTTTAGTAAAATACATGAAATTTCATTCTTATAGAAGGAGTGTCAATATTAATGTAAGGAGTGCTAATATCATATCCCGTTTTTAATCTCTAATAGATTATTTTTAATATATATTGTTCTCAAACACATTTCATCATTTAAAAAAGACGTTTGAGACACATATGTGCGTCTTCTAAGTTTGTTCAATCCTCACCTTAATTCCGCCATGTATGCAAGGTACTTAAGTTATACTCAACCATTGCGCCATGTACGTAAGACACATAAGTTATATCCAATTATTCAACCAAAAATATAATGTTAACAAAAATCGAATCTAAGACATATGTAAGGAAATTCAACACAATTACCAACTCAATTAGATGTTTTTGGTGACCTTTGGCCAATTTTTTAAATATATTGTTTTAATAGTAAACTTATAATTAACAACAACAAATAACTAACTCAACCCACTAAAAATCAAATGTGACATACTAAGATAGCACCTTAATTGTCTTTCTATCTCATTGTTACACGTATATTACACATGTTGCCCGAGGTAACGCCTGGGCAGAAAATCTAGTTTTGGATGAAAATGAAAATTAATATGCTAATTTTCTTTGACGTCTTATATTCATACACGAAAGTAAAGAAGAGTAATACCTTCATAATCGATTATTTGCAAGTTGCAATAAATGAATTTTTGATCTCTTATGAAAAAAATACTTTTGTTGCAAGTAATTACTGTCATATCAATATGCGAGTAATGTCTTCTTTCCTAAAAAAAAAAAAAGGTAATATTGCTCTCATATATCGAGTAGCTATTGTGCTACCTTTAAATCCCGTGCAATGCTTAAGCTAATATATATATATATATATATATATATATATATATATATACACACTACCTCTAAATCAAACTAAGTGCAATTAACTTGTTTGTTTGTCATGATAATTGAATTCCTCGATGTATATAAAAAACATAGGAATTTAATAACCTTATAAATCCTAGGAGTTGGTCATAACTTGTTTGGTTGGCATATGAAAATCGTAAAATCTTAGGAACTTCCAGTCACTAAGGGTGATGTGGGTTTTTTACTTTCTCTATTCTATAGTTATTTAGAATTTCTATTAATTTTACAATTCCTGCATTTTGAAGAATTCAGGGCAACCAAAAAAAATCTGCTACCAACAATTCAACAAATCATGAGATTTGTGAGTTTTGGTAGAAATTGAGGGCAATTAAGCAAACACTACTAATTTTTTAACACTCACAAATAACACTCTTTGTTGCTTTTATTTTGAACTATAGGCAATATTTAAATACACTTACTTTTTAACATTAGATTGGTCTGTGGGGGGGTGGGTTTGAGTCTCAAATACATGGACTCAAAACCATTTTTTTTAAAGATAATGCTATCTTTATCATCCAAATTTGTTTACAAGTTTATTTGGATACAATTTAAGGAAATACTCCCTCCGTACTTTTTTAGTTGCTACAAACTGACTTTGGGCACTGTTTATGTTGTAACTTTAACTCAATTTGATGCTTAGCATGTATGGAAAAACATAGTCATATGAGGTCTTATTTGATTCGTCTCAATTTCTATTTTCCAAATATATAATTTTTTTTAATACCAAACTCGAGATATGAATATTGTAAGTTGCGTCTTGGGAGATGCGAAAAAACAAATGTAGAAACTAAAAAAAGACAAAGGTAGTAAAAGTGAGAGAAAGGAAGATGAAAGAAGGGGAGGGGAGAAGAAAATTGTTTCCCTCATTTGAATAGGAATGGAAATGAAGAAAAAGTAGGGGAGATATATTCCCAACCACAAAGGGTTGGTGGCGGTTTTGGTGGAGAAAGGGTGGTGGTTATGGTGGTGGCAAATAGCAAAGAAGACAATGGTTACATACAATGGTAGCAAGGGTAGTGTTTTGTGATTTTCCTTCCAAATCTTCTCAATTTTGGAAGGATTTGTTGCTTATAAAGAAAAGGAAATAAATTCCTCCCATTTCTCTTCTTTTCCCTCCATCTTAGTGAATTTAAACAATTTGTTAGTGTCATTCATATTTGATGCGTGGATGGATGATATTACCCTCGTCTCCCAAACTACTACCAACCCCCTACTATCAACATACCGCCACTAGCTGCACGCCTGCACAACCCAACTACCCCTCATCGCACCACACAGACCACCTAACAACCACTTGTTAGTGTATTTATAGGTTGTATACTAGTGGTGGGGAAGTACTAGTATGATGGCAAGGGTATGTATTAATCCTTATTAAGATTGATAGTGTTACATATATTAATCCTTATCAAGGATTGAGATGTTACATGTACTAATCCTTAGTAAGGACTATGATGTAACATATACTCTTTTCATTAACCTTTGGGAGAATTAAAATTCATTCGTACTCTATAAATAACTTGTGACAAAGAAGAAAAGGTATTAGAAAATTTTCTTCCTTTGCATTGTACATAAAACTCCTTCCAATATTCTTTCTTGATTTACTTTGAAGATTATCAAAGTAAATTGTCTCTTATTAGTTATTTCGTGGTAACCCGATGATCCTTAGAGTGGAGAAATTAAACTAATAGGAAAACGTAGTTTTCCGTGCCTTGGAGTGATATATCCGGTGTCTCTTGTTCATCCTCAAGTAATAACACCACTTGCCCACCACTCAATTACCACCACCAACATCCTTTACAAAAAAGAGGAACTAGGAACCTAAGCTTGGATTAGACGCAAGTACCATGGTATCAACAACTAAACGTAGGTTCCATTAACTTACCA
This sequence comes from Suaeda aralocaspica, assembly GCA_016808085.1. NCBI lineage: Eukaryota > Viridiplantae > Streptophyta > Magnoliopsida > Caryophyllales > Amaranthaceae > Suaeda > Suaeda aralocaspica. Next base: position 2,292,594 of record PYUH01000040.1, on the reverse strand, counting down.
AAAAAAAAAAAAAGAAAGAAAGGACCTGCGCTAGGTGTGGAAACCATGGGACTTGAGCTTGGATTAAGCGCAGGTACAAAGTATAGGTTCAACTAAATTTCCGACAATCTTTCGGTGCATAAGTCCGACTTATAGGTGAGTGAGCGTGGTGGTTAGGATTAGTGGTTGTGGTGATGGGAGAGGTAGTGGTTAGTGTAATGTGTGGAGTGATGAGGGTAAAATGAGCAAATCAAGCAATTTTTGGAACGACAATAAGGGTTTTTGGAATGGCAAATAGCATACTACTCCCTTCGTTCCCTTTTGTTTTGACACATTTTTGGCTTGCACGTTTACCAATGCACTTGTTTGATCTTAAATATCTTTTGTTGTATATATGTAAATATTATAATTATTGGATATTAATAACGTACCAATGAGACGAATCAAATAACACCCCACATGACTATATTATGTTTTATATATTGATATAATTTAAATGTTTCCTTCATCTTTTAAATAGTGAGAAAATTCTAAAAAGGAATTGAGGAAGTAGTTTACTTGCCATTAGACCAAGACAACCCATTGGCTCTCGAAAATTGGACCCGAACTCTTAAAATGAGGCGGGTCCTAAGGGTATGTTTATTTCATCCTAAAAACAGTTCAGTTCAATTCAACTCAGTTCATTTTAACTTTTTCTCTTATTTTGCTAATCATTAATGATTTAATTCTTAATAAAAACTTTTAATTCAGTTCAGTTCAATTCAATTCAGTTGTTTTTAGTTGAGGTAAACAGACGTTAAAGCTATAAGGCTATAACCATCATGTACGGGTATTACTCCGGATTCTAGAATAGTAAATTCACTAGTCTCTTCACTTCTTCACGGGAAATTATAAATTTATAACATTAATAACAAGAAGGTTAGATCATAGTAATAGTAATGCATCGTGACGATATTTGATTACAAGTTGTGAACAAAGATGAATGTACCTGTGCGCAACCAAAAATTTTGAGCAACATCAAGGACAAACAGCTGTCTGCAATTAATCCCAGTGCCTCGTCTGTAAGACGGCGGCACCATGAGAGATCCAAGATCTCAAGATTTGAGCAACGCTTGGCAAGGGAGAGAGTAGTGTTCTAAATGACCTGTAAAAGAAGCATATTTTTAGTATCCAAACTATACAAGGGTGCTCCATTCAAGAAAGACAAACAAAAGATAGATAACACGACAGCAACTTAAATTAATACCTTGGATACATAATTAAGAGATAATTCTTTCAGAATATCTCCAGAAGCTTCGAGGAATGCAGTAATAGCATCATCAGATTCATCACTATTATCACACAATAATCTTGATGTTTTCTATGAGCTTCTGAAGAAGTTTGTAATGCTGAGGTTTTCCACTATTTAGATACAGATATTTAGGTGAGTTTTGTAATTCTTTGGGTCATGATCATAATGTGGGGTCAGGGTGTTACAAAGTTTAGGGTAACAAATCTGCGAATGCAAACGGTCCTTAAGCTAAACTGAACTAAACTTATTGTTGTTACTTATTTTTAAGTATGAATTAATTATTTTAAATATGGATTAAAACAATAACAAGAACAACAACAATAATAATAATAATAATAATAAAAACCAAAAAAAATAAAAAGCAACAGCAGCAGCAACGCTGCTAAGGGGTGGGGTGGAGTTGGAGAGGGGCGGGGAGTGACCGGGGAAGGGTGGGGAGGGCCGGGGACTGGTCAGGGAGGGGTGGGGAGGCCGGGGAGGTTTTTCGAACCTGAATTAATCGTTTTCTCTCGCTGTTTGTTTAATTATTGCTAAAATATTATGATATTTGCAATTTTAAATCATGCAATTTTCAATACGACTCAATGAATTTCATTATTATTGGTCACCACTTAATTATGAAAATGTAGGAAGAATAACGCTTTTATTAAGTGATAATTGAAACTTATGGACATTACTGCATGAAAATTACACTGCACACAGGCACATTAGCTATTACTCCTGCTAATTCAATTCACGAACTTAATAATGTACAGAAATTATCGTTGTCATGGATGTAAAAATTATGAGCTGCGGCAAAAAGATAGAGTATCAGTGTTTATGATGCAGTGGCACAATCACATAGTTATACAACTACAGAAAAAGGTGATATATAGTACAATATCATAAACACATACATATGAGAAAGATGGTATGAAAATGATTGCAGGGAAAAATTGTCGGGCAAATCTTCTTTGGCGGTGTGCTAATCTGTGAAATTACACAGAAGCAGCCAGCAATTACTGCCAAAGAAGGTTTGCCCAGCAATGTATCCGTGCACTTGGAAGCTCGATATATAAGGGGAAAGTGAGGTACAACACACATCTTATATATATATATATATATA